>SJYX01018689.1:146150-202022 GCA_006410675.1 Oreotragus oreotragus
CCTGATGCCCTCTATCCTCTGTTTCTCCTGTTCCAGCTGCCTTGTTATTCTGCTGAGAGGAGACCCAGCGATGCCTTCTTCCATTGTAAATGCTCCCGCTCTTTCCTATTTATTCTCTCGTGACCTTCCAGAACAACTGTCCTGTATGAAGGCTAACCCAGAATAGCCGAGTGCTTAGATTCTGAAAAGAAAGTCACCACCGAGAGTTTCCAGTTTGGAACAATAAAATTTGACTTCTTAGGATACCCAGCAGTCTTGAGATACAAATTTTTCTTATCATGGTTCTGCTTTAAATGCACCTTGTTATGGGGACTGTAGTCCTGCCTCTGATGGGGGTGAGACTCATTGGTGATCTGATGAGGCCATCTCTGGTTCACAGTCAAAGCCTGGTTGTTCATTCCCCCGTGGAATAGCTGTTAAAGAGATGAACTATTACCTCAGATTCTCAAAACCATGTTGTATTGAAATGAATCTTTGTCTTTTAGAACCTCAAGAAATTAGTTTCTTAAAGGGAACTTCTCATCTTCATGGACTAGAAATTTTTTTGGTTTGTGACGTCCAGAAAAAGCAGAATAAACCTCCTTTAGACTTGCTTTTCTCTAGAATGGGGTGTGAATCAGTAGAATTTGTGTTGTTTCTGAGTGGTTTTTGCTCAAACTAGAGCTAAGCTGCTGTTAGTTAACTTTCTCCCGACGTAGCTGTTGGAATGCTCACCGTGGCTTCCCAGAGACGCAGTTGAAGCCTCACGTGGAAGGCCTGGGCTGCACTTAGGTGGTCCGTTGGGATCTCTAGGTGGCTGTGTCTTCCAGCCTTTAGTGTACTGGGAGTGTGTTTCAGACTGCAGTGCATTTATTAGGCTATGAAATCAATTTCATGGGCTAAAGCTACTGTTAGGAAAATTAGAACAGTAGGAAATGTCAATGGATTTCACATGATGAGAGTATTATTTTGTTAACTGTTGTGTTTGGGGCAGATTGGGTTGTGAAGTCAAATGCATTTCTTAATTGTGGGTCTTGAAGTTTGAAAGACACTTTTCTATGAAAGGGTGGGGGAAACTGGATTAAAAGGGAGAAGTCAGCTGAGACTCTAATACAGCTAATTAACCTGTGCTGAGGCTTAATCATGGTGGTCTCTTGTTTCTACCCTCTTCTGCTGTCTTACATGATTTGTATGAAACATTCGGGGAGAAGAACTGCTCGCTGAGCGCAGTAGGGTCAGTTTCAGCAGCACGGCTGGTGAGTCGCGCACCCTGACCTCACTCTCAATTCGAGCTATTCCTTTGTGCCACCCAGCAGGAGTGTCACACGAGCCACAAGGGCAGTGTTGCTCTCTAGCAGCCTCTGTGAGCGCAATTAAAATACTGCATTTTGTGTACCAAGTTATTTCAACATGTCATCAATATAAAATAGTATTAAAAGAAATGTTACTTTTTTGAACAGTCTGGTGTGTCTTTACATACACCACACATCTCAAACTGGGCTAGTCACATTTCAAGTGCGTCCTACCCACACGTGGCCGTGACCACCACGTCACATGGAGCAGTTCTCACTTAGGCGCCTGCGCGAAAGATGCATGCCCGCAGTAATTCTGATGATAAGAGCTCGTTCTAAAACATTATTCAAAAATGTTCAAAAAAGCAGAGAGAAAAGTCCCCATAACCCCATCCATCCTCGACTTAAGCATTGTTTCAGTTTGGGATGTATCCTTCTAGATTTTTTTTCTCTGCACATACTAACCTCCCTGCTCCAGAAGTGGCACAAAACTGTCACTCACGTTGCTTTGCAATTGTCTCCCCCTCCCTGCTAGGGTCCTAGACATCGTCGCATGTCAGGGTGGATTCAGTGAGGGAACAGAGACCTGCAGAGACTGGTTAACCAGGGGCCTGAGCCCCCCAGCCTGTGGGATGGGAATGGCTGACATCGTCGCATGTCAGGGTGGATTCAGTGAGGGAACAGAGACCCGGAACTGTTCCTTTATCAGAGCTTTTCTCTGTGATCCGTGGTCCTTTCTAACTTTGGTCAACCTTATGGTGAATGGGAGTCAGAGTCTCCCCATCAGTCGGTCATTTCAGACACAGGCTTCTTGCCTCTTCTGTGGTATCTTTGTCCTTTTGTGGTCCGAATTGTATTTATTTTTGGTAAGGTAAAAGCGTTCTTAGTAACCTTTCCCTCCTTTTTTTGTAGTTCCCAGTGACTTGACTGCAGAGGAGCGCCAGGAGCTGGAGAACATTCGGCGGAGAAAGCAGGAGCTGCTGGCCGACATCCAGGTAGGAGCTGGGCAGCACCGTGACCAGGGTTCTTCTCATGATGCCTTCTGACTTGCTCTCACCACAGTTCGGACCAGGTGCAGGAATTGACAACCAGCTTTGCTCAACAAGGGAGAATGGAATCTCAAAGTGGAGGGTTGCTCTGTGAGCTGCACCTAGCTGGTCAGCTGTCAGGCTAGAGTGACCCCAGGTCTCCTGACTGTGACTTCAGGCTAAACAGACCCACATCCACGTCGTGGTGGCCATTGCTGGCAGGGCAATTCTAGGGAGAGAATTTTGGTTCTTTGAACTTTAGTTTCTTCTTCTGTAAGATAGGAGTGAAGGCACCTCTTGATACATTGTCATTAGTTGGATTATTTTAGGTCTTGGGAAGCCATTTCTTTTAGAATTCTCTGTAAAATATTTGGAAGCCCAAGGGTAGTGAAGGAAGGGGGCACACACCCTGTAATCCCAAGCTGCAGCGTGTCGAGGAAAGGCTGGGTCTGCTCCAGTGTTGGTGTGAGCGTGCTTTGCTGTTACCTAGTTCTTTGAGTCCTGCCTCACTGGTAAATGCTGGAAAAGCATAGCAGTTCTTCACTCAAAGCCCCCTCCACCCGGCCAGTGAACTCTGTCCACTGTGCAGACCTGCTTCAATGGGGCAGGAGGTGGAAGGCATAGCCAGGAGTGGCGTTCCCTTTGCTGGCCACTTGGCGGCAGTGTTGACCCAGTACAGGCACTGCTGGCTGGACAGCTGGGTGCCTGGGGGACTGGCTTGTCCTGGTTTGTCCTCCCTTCGGTGAGCTGCAGATGCACTGCGACAGACTGTCCAGGCAGCTGCTTTCCAGTGGAAAATACATATTTTACATAGTGAATATGATTATAAACTTCTTTCCTAGACTGTAAACTCCTTGAGGTCAGGATGTTATCTTTCTCTTCTTTGTATTCCCTAGAATGATTACAGTCTGGAACTCAATAAACACTTGTTGAACAGACGAATGTTCCAAAAATTTTTATGTTTTGGGGGGCGTTGTCTTGATTTTGTTTGCTCTGTTTTACCTTTTGGTCAGAGTGAGTTAGTTTCAGGAGATTTTGGTGATTTTGATCTGATGTGTACCTTCCTCCTGGTGATTCTGGACTGTGTGTTTTGCAGAGGCTGAAGGATGAGATAGCAGAAGTAGCTAATGAAATTGAAAACCTGGGGTCCACAGAAGAGAGGTGAGTCTGCCCTTTTCTGGATGGTTTTGTGGTTGTGGCACTGCCGAGTGCCAGCCTGGACTTGTGCCCGCGTCACGTCTTCTGCCTCCTTTTTGAGCAAGCACGTATGTAGCCACACTTTCTGCCTTCCGTGCAGGGACTCCTGAATGTGAAGGCTTTTGATGTTTTTGGAAAGGCTGAACTGGAGAACTTGGCAGGTCCCCCAAAGTCTTAAACTGCCTTTAAATTGTTGTGTGAACTATTTCTTCTCTTCTCTTATCCACTGGGTTCCTATTTTAGAGTTTCCATTTTTTGCTTTGGGTAAAGGAAAAGCTTAACGGATGCTGCTGATGCAGCTCCAGGAGGCTGGAGGCCCAGCTGTGTCTAGGCATCACTGCAAGCTTGCTTGTGCCTCCCTAACACTTAAGAGAACGTAGAAGTGAGATTCTAGCGCAAAGCGCCAAGGCGTGTCTGCTGGTTCTTTTTTTTCCTTTAACATTCCTTAAAGCAATGTTAGTTGCTTTGAGAGTTTAATTTTGAATGGGGTTCCCAGACCATTTTCTAACTGCTTAATGTCGTAAATGGGCTGTTTCTAATTCACTGCATGTCTGTATTTCTCTAAGCCTAAGTCTCCCCGTCTAGCTTCAGGAGACCGTTGGATTTTGTTATTTTAAACTTGTATGTACAGGGCCATGTGGATTAGTGAAGCTGCATGTCCAGCAGAAACCAGCCAGCTCATCATGTCCAGTCTCTGCTTTGCCAGTTCTGAATTACAGCTTTCTTACTTGCCACTTAAAAAAAAAATTGCTGCTTCAAAGAAATGGACAAATTGGTATTTGCCAGAATTTACCATTTCTGCTCTTACAAAAGGTACTCTTAAAAGAAGTGACTAAGTACTTCCCTGGTGGTCCAGGGGCTGAGACTCTGCTCTCCCAGTGCAGTGGGCCTGGGTTTGACCCCTGGTAAGGGAACTGGAGACCCGGGTTTGATCTCTGGGTGGGGAAGATCCTCTGGAGAAGGAAACGGCAACCCACTCCGGTACTCTTGCCTAGAAAATTCCATGAATGGAGGAGCCTGGTAGGCTCCAGTCCATGGGGTCACAAAGAGTTGGACATGACTGAGCGACTTCGCCTCACCTCACCTCAGGGAACTAGGTCCCACATGCCACAACTGAAGATCCCGTGTGCTGCAACCAAGACTCAGCACAGCCAAATAAATGTTTCAAAAAGGAAATGAATAGGGGAGGCTACACACAAGGGGAAAAGACCTGCATTACCTGTATTTGAAAAAAGACTTGTATCTGGAATCTATATAGAAAGAACACATAAAACTCACTAATAAAAAGACAACTTGACTAAAAAGCAGGCAAAAAAAAACCCATGAACGCTTTTACACGTATAATAGACACGTGAAAAATGCCCAGTATCATGAGTCATGAGGAGATGCCACTTTACACCCACTAGGATGGCCAGAGTTAAATAGACAGGTGGTGCCTTGTGTTGCTGAGAGCTGGTAAGAACAAGCGGTGTAAACGTTGGGGAAAACCGACTGGCAGTTCCTCCTAATGTTGACCGTATACCCCTGCTGTGCCCAGCAGTTCAGCTCCCAGGTATTTACTCAGGAGAAAGGAGAACACGCCCACACGCATGAGGGCATCTGTAGTGTTCTTATTTAAAATAGCCCCAAACTGGAATTAGCATTAATGTCCCCCAGCAGATGAATGGACGAACAGATGAGCTCATGAGCTGTTAACTTACATAGTTAATATGTGACTAAAACCAGATGATGGCAATGGTTGCCCAACTCAGCAAACTTATTAAACGTTGTTCAGATGTGCATTCAAAATGGGTATGTTATATGATATGTAAATTATACCTCAGTAAAGTTTCAAAAATGACATGGAAAAAAAAAAAAGAAACCCACTGTAGTAGAAGAAACAAAGGAGCCTAGGACCAGGGTCAGGATTTCAGTCGACCTTCCACAGTCAGACCCAAGTGTGCCTGAGCTTTCCTGGATAAATCTCAGACATCACTGCGCTCCACTGACACACGTGGGAGTTATGTCAGTCTTTCAAAGATTCCCGATTACCCAGAGTACTGAAGTGGCTGTGATGGTTGTTTTACAGGAAGAACATGCAGAGGAACAAACAGGTAGCCATGGGCAGGAAAAAATTCAACATGGATCCTAAAAAAGTAAGTGGCGAAAGCCAGCAGCCAGAGTCTGCAGCCTGTGAGGGGGCGGCTTCCACACCGTCAGCGGCAGCCGGGGCATCTGAGACAGCCTCCCTTGCTCTCATGGAGTGCAGCTCCCGCGGGAGCCCTGCCTCCTGCAGAGCACAGGAAGCACTTCCTGGACACTTCCTCTGTGGGCAGAGCAGCCGCGCCCAACTCTTCCGGGCCCCCACCTCCTGTATGGATGTTCCTGGGGCCTGAAGCACTGTTGGTGTCTTCGCTGTCTTTCCAGGGGATCCAGTTCTTAATAGAGAATGATCTACTGAAGAACACCTGTGAAGATATTGCCCAGTTCTTGTATAAAGGTGAAGGGCTCAACAAAACAGCCATCGGAGATTACCTGGGGGAGAGGTAAGACCTCCGGAGACCCCTGCAGTGGAGAAGGTTGGTCGGCAGTTACCTAGGGAAACAAGCTCCCAGATGCCCTGAGCTTTGTCCCCGGACGGGTCGGGGTGTCCAGCAGCTGGCATCCTGTGTTCAGCCAGCACAGAGGCTGCAGATCTTTCATTCAACGTTTGGCTGCCTCCGGGGCTGCGGGGGTCTCAGCGTTCAGCCTGGGAGGCAGCCTGACTGGCGGTCTGCACAGGCTTGGATCTCAGCATCGTTGTCTGACTCTGTCTTCTGTCTCTCTTGCTAGAGATGAGTTTAACATCCAAGTTCTTCATGCGTTTGTGGAGCTGCATGAGTTCACCGATCTCAACCTCGTCCAGGCCCTACGGTGAGTATGTTTGCAGCCAGTACCTTGTGGAGGGAGACAGGTCTTTGGTTGTAGATCTGTCCGGCACAGTTCAGTTCAGTTCAGTCCAGTTGCTCGATTGTGTCCAATTCTTTGCGACCCCATGGGTCCTGCACAACCTGGCGTTTTAGTGAAATTGTACCTTGGGTGGTAATTTGAGTATATGTGATGGAAATGATTGCATGGTTCAGTTCAGTTCAGTCTCTCAGTCATGTCTGATGCTTTGTGACCCCATGAACCGCAGCATACCAGGCTTCCCTGTCCATCACCAACTCCTGGAGTTTCCCCAAACTCATGTCCATTGAGTTGGTGATGCCATCCAACCATCTCATCCTCTGTCGTCCCCTTCTCCTCCTGTCTTCAATCTTTCCCAGCATCAGGGTCTTTTCAAATGAGTCAGCTCTTTGCATCAGGTGGCCAAAGTATCAGAGTTTCAGCTTCAACATCAGTCCTTCCAATGAACATCCAGGACTGATCTCCTTTAGGATGGACTGGTTGGATCTCATTGCCATCCAAGGGACTATCAAGAGTTTTCTCCAGCACCACACTTCAAAAGAATCAATTCTTCAGTACTCAACTTTCTTTATAGTCTAACTCTCACATCCATACATGACCACTGGAAAAACCATAGCCTTGACTAGATAGACCTTTGTTGACAAAATAATGTCTCTGCTTTTTAATATGCTGTCTAGGTTGGTCATAACTTTCCTTCCAAAGAGTAAGCGTCTTTTAATTTCATGGCTGCAGTCATCATCTGCAGTGATTTTGGAGCCCCCCAAAAGAAAGTCTGACACTGTTTCCACTGTTTCCCCATCTATTTGCCATGAAGTGATGGGACCGGATGACATGATCTTCGTTTTCTGAATGTTGAGCTTTAAGCCAACTTTTTCACTCCACTTTCACTTTCATCAAGAGGCTTTTTAGCTCCTCTTCACTTTCTACCATGAGGGTGGTGTCATCTGCATATCTGAGGTATTGATATTTCTCCCGGCAATCTTGATTCCAGCTTGTGCTTCCTCCAGCCCAGCGTTTCACTCATGATGTACTCTGCATATAAGTTAAATAAGCAGGGTGACAATATACAGCCTTGACGTACTCCTTTTCCTATTTGAAACCAGTCTGTTGTTCCATGTCCAGTTCTAACTGTTGCTTCCTGACCTGGTTAAAGGGGATTAAATTGAAAGCAAAATTTGTAAAACTCTTCCTCAGATCTTTCAGTTAACATTTGGAAATTGATGAATATTTCCACTTTGAATCTTTCCCAATTTCACTCAAGAAAATCCTTTAAATTTCTTGCCCTGGAACAGGAAATAGGTAGTGTGCCCTTCATTTTAGAAGGAAAAAAGTCAACATTTAATTTTTTTTTGCTAAATCTAGTCCCCTTGTGCTTTTTGAGAAATTGTAATTTGGTATTTTCATTGCTGTTTAAGAGTAAATAATATGTTTTGTGTTGTTGTTTAGGTAGGTGAAAAAAAATCCAGAATTAAACCTATTGGCCACGGGTTTCTGTTTGACTTAAAGGGCTTAGTCATGACTGCTTTGATAGAAAATCTCAATCTCTTTTTCTGCTATGTCTTTTTTTTTTTTTCTTTCTGGAAATTGGAGTTCTTTTAATTGGAGTTCTTATGTATCAGTCTGAAGAGGTGAACCATTCTTTTGAATAGGAAAATCTTTTTCTTTTTTTTCTTTTCATAAATACATTCCCTCCTATCAAGAGGACAGAGATGTGGAGTGGTTAGCCTGCATCTGACAGAAGGCTGAAGCCCCCGACATCTCCCTTGGCTGCAGAAAGCTCTCACACACACGGTGTCCCCTCAGTGCCGTAACACACCCTGTCTTCACCCGCAGGCAGTTCCTGTGGAGCTTCCGGCTGCCGGGAGAGGCCCAGAAGATTGACCGGATGATGGAGGCGTTTGCCCAGCGCTACTGTCAGTGCAACCACGGGGTGTTCCAGTCCACAGGTGCGCGTGGCGCGTCCCCTCCCGGGGCTAGCAGCGCCTGCCCGGCGCTCTGCTAGGCACTGGGCCATCCCAAAACCAGAGGGGTTGGGTTCCTGCCTAAGAACATTGCTTTAAATGGTATTTATAATGGTGAAAAGTTGGAAACTATCCAAGTCTGCCAGTAAGGTAGTAGGCGTCTAAGTAAGGGCACCTCTGAATTATGAATATACAACTATTAAAAATTATGTTTTTATAAAGAGGCTTTATTGACATGGAAAAATGCTAATAAGATTGGCCCAAAAGCAGACCTCAAAACTGTGTCTGTTTTAATTCTGACATGTTACAGTATGTATCTCTGAGGTTCATATTTTTTTAAATTTCATTTATTTTTTAATTGAAGGATAATCACTTTACAGAACTTGGCTGTTTTCTGTCAAACCTCTGAGGTACATTTTGTGATACATTACGCATAGTCGCATTTATGTAAGAAAGCAAAATAAGTTATTCCTAGGTAGTGGGATTGTGGGTAGTTTACATGTTCTTTTTCAAATATTGTGCTTTTCTGTACGTGTCTCTTTTACAGTCTGAAAAAAATAAAACCCTTTTGGGTTGTGAATGCTTTACATTCTTTCTCACGCCTTGCCCTTTGCAGTTAGTGTACCCAGGTGCGTGGATTTTGCTTTCTCCTAGAGAACTGCTTTGCGCTCTCAGTCTCACCTGGTGCGTCTTGTTCTTTCTGGTGGGATGTTTCTGACTGGTTTTGTTTTTCCCTTTTAGACACTTGTTACGTCCTCTCATTTGCCATTATCATGTTGAACACCAGCCTGCATAACCCCAATGTCAAAGATAAGCCCACCGTGGAGAGGTTCATAGCCATGAATCGAGGCATCAACGATGGGGGAGACCTGCCCGAGGAGCTGCTCCGGGTGAGCTCAGCTCTCCTTCAAGGCCATGGGCTCAGGCGATGCTGATGGACGTGGGGTCAATCCAGTGTCTGCTCGGACCATCCACTCAGCTACATGAATTGCATTAAGAAACTGGTAGCGAGGCCCAGCGAGGAATCAGTGGGGGAGAGTGATCTATAACTCTGAGACCTAAGGCTCAAGTGGAGGTCAGGCTGCTCTCGCTTCTCTCTTGCTCCCTGGCTAGGCCTCTGTCTCTTTTGTCTCTGGGCACTGAAGGCAGAGGGGTTCTCCTGCCACCAGCGCACGGCACGCAGTGATGCTTGTCGTACGAGTGACGGGAAAGGCAGGGGGAGAGGTCTTTCTAGGATCGGAGACATGCAGCGTCATCTTTTCTTCCAGAATCTGTATGAGAGCATAAAAAATGAACCCTTTAAAATCCCTGAAGATGATGGGAATGACCTCACCCACACTTTTTTCAACCCAGACCGAGAAGGCTGGCTACTGAAGCTCGGTAAGTGATGCCCTCTGGGTCAGGGCTCCTTACAGAAACTTAGAAAGGACGTGTGTGTGCACACCCGTGCATGCACTATGGGGAAAGGGGGTTTGGTACAGGAGGCTTTAAGGAGAGACTTTGGTTTGAGTTCCTACTGTTCTAAAAGAATTGCCTCCCAAAAGACAGTGAGTGCACGGCCAGCGCCCCATGGGACACAGACTCCTGGGGACAGACTTGCCCACATAAATATTGCCCATGAGTGTTTGCGCTCCATGTTTCCTCTCTGGGGTGGATTGAGGAGGGTTCGTTTCAAAGTGGTTCCCCGAGGACCTCGTCCTTTTCCCTCCCCAGCCCCCCGACCGCTGGGAGGGTGGCCAGCTGTGCCCATCTCTCTACTTCCCATCACAAGTTTGTGCCCAGTGCTCCTGCCTCCCCCACCCCGAGTGCATCATCACCTCCTCCTGCATCTGGCTCCCCACAGGCAGCGTGCATGGCAAACCCAGGGCCCTGGCTGCAGCGTAATCCACGGCACTCTTACTCATTCTTGGGCGCTGGTTTTCTCCCTCCCTCCTTTCCAATCCAAATCAGCCACATTAATGATTTTGTTCATTCAGAAAAACTAAAAGTTGCTCCCCTTCCCTCTGCCAAAAGTGAGCTGGTATTGCTGAGATGTGTGGTCATGATCTGTCATCAGAGGGACAGGAGTGACCAAAAGGATCAGTAGGTTTTTACGCATACTCATATGCAGCTGTGACTGTTTCACTGACAGTTTCAGCATGCAGAGAGAGCCCCCAGACATAATGATGCTAACTTTTTGGCCACTGAGAGAGTACATTCCTCTGTTTTCTTTTCCCTTGGCCTCTCAATGCGTGGGTTCCTGAATTCTCAGAAGGTGTCATTGGAATGATCCTCCTGTCACCATTCCAGCTGTAGGTCCCAGTGAGATTAGAAGTCCTTATTATACTGTAGGCTGTTACTGACACATCTGGGAAGTGCTGAAATGGAATCTTCAATTTCTGTCTCGTTCAGGAGAATTTGTATCCCCTTTTAAAATCCTAAGTCCTTGTGTTTATACATAATGACTTAATTCATAAATTCTCCTTAAAGCACTACCTCACTGATTGGAGTTTTTAATGTCTCAAATTGGTCAGCGTACCATATATGTTTAAGCCAGTAGGAACTTTGAAGGCAAGGCTCTAAAATTACTTACCCCAGAGGCAGCCAGTCTGCTCTGCATCCTGATTGCTAAGTGGACAGAGTTAAAAGGAAACCTGCTGGAAATGTAAGAAGTATATCCAAGTTTGGGTTTGCTTTCCCCTCCAGTGAGATTTGTTTAAATGCTAATACTAAGTGTTAGCTTTGACAGCCCAGATACTAAATTTAGAGCAGTATGAAGATTATCTTGGTTCTTACACCATGATGACATGTAAATTCATGAGACATCCCATATTTTTAAAGAAGAAAAAAATTTAAATGTGAAACTCAGTTTTAGGTCATTGCATTACTTTTTCTGAACCTCCACCAAACCCTCCTAAACTCTTCCTGTCGTGTTTTCATCGTAGCACACTTAAAATCACCCCTTCATGTGTGTGCCACGGGAGGCGGGCCTTCTGGCCGTCTGTAGTTGTATGTGTATGTCTGTGTACGCATATAACTGTAAGAATGTGTATTCTTGTGTATACACATATGTACATATGTATTCACAGGCCTGTGAGTGTACATTTTCACACAACACTTTAAAAAGGAGTAGCCATCCCAAGAGAGACATTTAATTTTTCCCAAAGTGATCACTGTGCTTGCTCTGGATTCTGGATATAGTAATAAATGTCAGCTCGGTGAGAACTGATTGGTGGCATCTTTGGGGCCAGGATTTGGGTGATGCCTCAGACCCTGCCTTTACCAGGTGGGGCATGGCAGGTGAGGCAGGCCCCTTATTCCCACGCCAGACAGCGGCATTTGCCCCGTGGCTGTTTCTGTGTCCCCATCCCCCACCCCGGCAGACATGAATGACTAATGCAGTGCACCTTAAGGTTAAGGAGTCGGGTTTAATTTCTTTGTTTTAATTTTCTTTTCTCCCTCATTTGTATGTTTCCATGATTTTGGCTCTCCTTTTCCTTGCCCCAAACTCCAGGAGGTATGTAATCCCCTCAACCCTGCTCGCTCGCTCTGCCCAGGCCCCTGTAATCGCTGCAGCGTTTTCTTATTTTTGTTATTTTTGGTTATTTTGTTTTTTAATTGCTGGTGGTAGTGTTAATGCTGCTTCTAACTTACCATACAGTCCCTCGGGAACTGGTCAGGCTTGGGGGTGTGGAGGGATTTTCATCTTTCCCTGGTAGAGGTGGTGCACGGTGTGTCCAATAGCTGGGCCCAGATGTGGAATAATTTGACCTTTCCTGAGGGCAGTAGTGTAAGAAAACACATAAGAGCGGGTCTGTAAAAGCAAGCGAAGCAGCCACTGGATTCTCTCTTGGACTTTATTGGTCAGGCAGACGCTATATTGTTGATTCAAATCGGCACCCGTGAATTTCCGAGATTTCTCAAGTGGAGAGGAGGAGGAGGAGGAAGCGACTCCCACGGTCGTGTGCCCTGGCCCACCTCCCATGACCACAGAAGCAAACTGGGAAAAGAATTAAATTAGACAACGTAGGACGTTTGCCTTTGCGTGAGAAAGGGAAATGATGTTTCTTAAACTCAGAATGAGGCCAAGTAAGGTTTTAAGAAAAAGAAGACAAAAACCCCAAAACCCCTTCTTGAAGGCCTTCCGTTTAATTTCCTGTTTTGGGGGAGGGCATTACAACCCCGGCTCTGTTTTTTTATGTTTTGTTTTTACCCCGCCTCTCTTTCAACGAGTCATCGTTCAGACCCCCAAATTGGCCTCTTAGTTATGTCGCTGGTGTCTGCCCTCCCCTTGCTGGTTTCGGGGCACATGTTTTCCAGATGAGGAGTCCCTGGATGTCTGCTTCAGCGGCGCTTGAGCAGAGCCACACAAGAAAGAACGGCCCCAACGCTGATGTTTATAAAATGTTGTGGGGCCTTGTCAGGTGGTTCCCAGCTCCCGGGGAGCCAGAGTCAGGCCTTTATGTCTATGGGGTGGAGGCCCACGGGCCGGGCAGTGGTCCTGTGAGTTCCTCAGGGACTGTCTTAGGTGCGCGCATCGGTCCGTCTGCTTGTTTCATGTCTGTTTTCCTTCCAGCATAAAATGTGCCCCTGGGACCGTGCGATGCTCCATGGTAGGAGCTCGTTAATGCAGCAGGTCGCTGGGAAATAGCCAGGCTTTCATCGCCAGGGAGAGGCTTTGTCCGGCTTTGCTTTCTGTCCTAGATTTCCTCCCGTCTACCTCCTTTTGGCATCTGACCCCTCTTCCACACCCTCCCAAGATCCGAGGGCCCCTGGGGTGGTCCTGTGAGGGGAGCGCACGGCAGTGGGCATGGCTGAGGTGTCCTGTGGGCGGGGAGCCCCACGTGGGGTGCAGGTCCAAGAGGCAGAAGAGCCATTTCCTCAGATGCTGACGGGGGCGGGCTTCCTTTTCGCAGCAAATCAGCTCAGGTTCTAAGTGTATCCTTGTCTCCCTTCTCCTTATTTATTTTGGTTCTGCCCAGCCTCTCCCATTTCCTCTTGCATGTCATATTTCCATCCATGGTTTTCCTGATTCATGCCCTAGGGCCTCAGGGGCCAGAGGCACGTGCTCACAGAAGCTGGCAGTCACTGATGGGGAGAGAGTCAGTCTTTGCTTGACACCAGCACGGGACAGGGTGCAGGGTGGGGGGCATAGCCCGTGCTGGCTTACAGCCAAGCTTCTTCCCTAACCAGGGTCTGTGCCATTGAGAACCTCGGCAGTTCATGATCAGTCGCTTAACCTCTCAGAGTTTGGGCACCCAAGCAGAGCCATGCCAGTAGCCCAAAAGTCGGGTAGCCCTCAGAGTTGCTGCCAGGACCTGTGCTGGACCCTTTATTTCTGGGACAGGATTTGCGTTGCTCCAGCAAC
The DNA here is from genome assembly GCA_006410675.1 of Oreotragus oreotragus. Taxonomy (NCBI): domain Eukaryota; kingdom Metazoa; phylum Chordata; class Mammalia; order Artiodactyla; family Bovidae; genus Oreotragus; species Oreotragus oreotragus. The sequence goes on from SJYX01018689.1 coordinate 159,880, forward strand.
CGGATCCTTTGAGGAAACCAGGAGTGAGGGCGCAGCCACATCCTGGAAGCTGGAGACGCTCCCTCTAAAGCCCCTGCTCGACTGTTGGGGGTGAGGGGCAAGCGAGAAGTGTGACTGGGGTCACTGGACTCACACCTGTGGTCCTTGTTTTCTGTGAGGACCAGAGAAGCTGTGCTCTCTGTAGGTCCCGTTGGCAGAGAGCGCAGCTCCTGTCCAGGGCAGCGCGAGGTGCTTGTGAAACAGCCTGCATGTCTTACCACGTGAAGGCCTTTCATTTGGTTCGTACTCAGAGAACTTTTCCTGGACCTGGTGTGCGTTGAGGAGAACGGCTGTGCTCAGACTCAGGCTGAGAACAGGTTGTGCCTTCCCTCACCAAGGTCACGATGAAGTTTCCCTTCCTTCACGTCATCTCAGGACAACATCATGACTCTGATGTTCCCTTCAGTTGAGCAACGTTCAGAAGGACTGAGGGAGCCTCCACCGGCTCACCGCCACCCCCGAGAGCTCGCTTGGCTCACGGCTTCCTCCTCCAGTTATTAAGGTTTCAAGCTTCTGGTGAGAAGTCCACAGTTGAATAGGTACCCCAGCCTACCAGTGGATTCTTCCCTGTTCCAGGAATCCTGCTTTGTCCCACCCAGGACTCTGGGGGAATTTAGGACACTGGCCCAGAAACCTAACAAGCCTGAGTAGAAACATACTACCATCAGGAAGGCGGACTAGAAGGTGAAACTGCAGGACTGTGGGTTCCTTGTTCCAGGAAAACTGGATTTGATTGTGAGGGGATTAAGATGTCTTACTTCCCAGTTCTTCTCCCGCCCTCTTCTGATAAAACCCTGGGCTGGTGGACCGGCAGTGTAGTATGGCCAGGGGGCTGACCCTCTCCCCTCCTCTGTGTGCGCCCATTTCCACTGCATCCATAGGCTTCTGCTGATGCTTCTCTGGTTCATCACTGTCGCGGCTCCCTCCCCAGCGCGTGCGCTCATCTGCTGTCCTGATGTCATCTGCAGGGGGCCACCCAACTTGCTTGCTCTGCTTGTACCCACAGACTTTCACCCTGTGAAAGGTGCTTCTGTTTTGGCTCTGTGTCTCGTTACTGATGTAAATCTGCCATGGTCTCAGTGTCCTCCTGGTGCCCTGCCTTTGCTTCCTCATTCCGCACCCTGGCCAGTGGACTCCTATCCAATACGCATCTCTCTTTGCTCTCCAGGTGGCAGGGTAAAGACCTGGAAAAGACGCTGGTTCATTCTGACTGACAACTGCCTTTACTACTTTGAATACACGACGGTGAGCGCCTGCTGGTCGGCTGGGACAAGGGGTGGGCCAGGCCTTATGGTTAAGCAGCTCTAATCAGGTAAGATTGGAGGAGGTGGGGGCGACAGTCAGATGCTACATCTTAAGGCAGGAGAAGAGCTTAAGTGAAGTGGAAGGGGTAAGAGGAATCTCAAAGCTGGGGCCTGGGTGTGGGGTGTAGTGCCTGCCCGCAGGAACCATACTTCCGAGCCCATGTCCAGTTCTCAGCTGGGACAGCTGCTGCCTGGCTGGGAGACAGTCATACATAGCATTAGGAAGGGAGCATGGAGCCCAGCTAATGAGTTTGGATCCATGGCCAGGAGAGAGTTTGTGGCCCCACTGAAAGGGAGACGGAGGTAATTGTGACTTGGAGAAGGCACATCTGTGGTAGCTGGAATGCTGAAGCACTTGATTTAGAAGGAACAGCCAAAGGGCATGATGTGTAACAGGAAAAGAGAGTAAAATGAGATGAGGAGAGTTAGGGACTACCTGGAGTTTTAAGGAGCTGACCTTTACCTAAACTGAAAATTTTGTTGGCTTTTATTCAGTGGGAATGAAATTGTAACACAATACAAATACTTGTTACATACAAGTCCCGTTTGTATCAAGACCTATGAGCATAAAGATGGTACAGTAAAACCTTTTCTGAAGCTCCCTTTAACAGAGCCCCGAGGAGGCCTGGCAGGTTGGTGGGCTCAGATTGGAGCCCTCTCAGACAGGCTCCCCACGGCTGGGCGCCCTTGTTTCTGCCCTGTTCCCTGGGCATCGGAAGAGGAAACACATGCTGCTGGCAGCGCTGGAGGGTGTCTTGCCTAAATCAGGGCAGCTGAGATCCTCCTGAGAGAAGGGGGGTTTTAGAAGTATCTTGTGTAATAAAGGTGGGGCACCATGGGACAGGAGTCCTGGTGGTGTTTGTGTGACGCTCAGTGGGAGCCAGGAGGCAGGTCCACGCCTGGCCCTTTGCAGCTTGGGGGTAAGCAGGTTCCACTGTGTCCCGCACGGTGGTTCTTCAGCTGGTAGACATCGCGTGGCTGTGGCTTCTCACCTGGGAGTGAGAGTCAGTGTCACTGACAGAGTCAGAGCTGACAGTGTCAGCTGGTGGCTCAACCACTCAGCAGTTTCCAAGGAAGACGGACCAGGATTTTGCGTGTAATGGGCTAAACTCATGCCACAGAAGTTCTGCAGGTTTGCTTTTCTGTTACGAAAATCCTTTCAAACGTGAAAGTAATGTATTTCAAATACCAAAAACAGTACATTTTTTTTCACCCCATCAAAGTACCACTATGAACAATTTGGTAAATTTCCTTTTGTTTTACCCCCATTTCCCCCACATGTATTGCCCTTTTTCTTCTAAACTAATGATGTCTGTAAAATGTTGTTTAGATCTTTTTCATTGCTCTCTGGGTTAAAGTGAACTCAATGCAGGCATCTCAACAGTGCACCCCTAGGTCCCCGGTAGTCTCAGAGGTAGTGCAGTGAGGTTCTAGAATCTTGTGGTTCTTAAAATGACACCGACCATGCTAGTGTTACCTGAATTCAGTCTAGCAGGGCATCAGCGTTTTATCAGGCAGTGGGAACCAGAAAAAACATTCCCAAAGATGCTGACGGGGGAGCCTCGGGCTTAAGATGGTAGGTGGAGACGTCCTCATGGAATTACCTAATAAAGAGGGAAAATCTAGTAGAAATAAGTGGAAACAAAGCAGCCGGATAAGGAGAAGGCAGAACTCAGTCAGCACGCTTCTCATTTGGCAGAAGGGGCTGCAAGCCCGTCCTAGCCAGCAGAAGGGCCCTTGCTGTGCGGCCAGGCACAACTAACCCCAGACCTCCCTGCCCCATGCCCAAGTCTGGGAGAAGCAAACTCGGTAGGAGTTCTTCCCTTTACCCCTTTGGATGGAAGAGTAGAGAGGGTAGAGACCAGGGAAAAGTGGAAAAACAGGACTCACTATATCAGTAAAAGCTCCAAGTATGTGTTCATGTGAGAAGACTGTCCGTGGAGGGTCTGCAGTACGCGTCAGCTCCAACACATGCTGGATACCAGCAGCCTCAGGGGAGAGTCAGGGCTCAGGGTGTCTGAGGAGGGCGCTCCCTCCACACTCACTCCTCTCCTGAGAGTCTGAGGTGGCCAGAATACAAAATATCTGGCCCTCCAGAAGTTTCAGACTAAAATAAGAACCAAAACTGCATATTCAGAATAGAGCTATATAATTGTGGAGTTATAACTTATTTATTAACAAACAGATTAAAACTTTAAGGAATGATTAGCCAGAAATGTTAGAGAAGGCAATGGCAACCCACTCCAGTACTCTTGCCTGGAAAATCCCATGGGTGGAGGAGCCTGGTAGGCTATAGTCCATGGGGTCATGAAGAGTCGGACACTACTGAGCAACTTCACTTTCAATTTTCACTTTCATGCACTGGAGAAGGAAATGGCAACCCAGTCCAGTGTTCTTGCCTGGAGGATCCCAGGGATGGGGGAGCCTGGTGGGCTGCTGTCTATGGGGTCGCACAGAGTCGGACACGACTGAAGCGACTTAGCAGCAGCAGCAGCAGCAGCCAGAAATATAATTCCTGTTCTAGAGGAAAGGCTTGAGATAGTCCCAGAGATTGAAAGATAAGCATTAAAGCAACTCGTGGGACTTCCCTGGTGATCCAGTGGTTTAGACTCCAAGCTCCCAGTGCAGGGGGCCTGAGTTCAATCCCTGGTCAGGGAGCTAGATCCCACATGCTGCAACTAAGAGTTCACCTGCCACAACTTGCTGCAACTGAGATCTGGTGCAGCCAAGTAAATAAGATACTGCCGGGGGGTGGGGAGCTAACAGGCGCAGAGGGCACGTGAGAACGCTCCTGGTGCCAGAATGCTAAGACCTGCAAATGCAAAGACAGGTCGTGAGATTATTGCCCTGAAAAGGAAAAAGAAACCTGAGTCTGCAGATCGAAAGGGTGCACGTGGTATTTTAGGAACATTTGCTCTAGGAAGTGTGGTGTGGCCCAGTTAAACTGTTGACCTTGGAACACAGTCTTTGGCCATTGGTGTCTGGACATTTGAGAGAGGAGGTGAAGGCTACTGGTCAGGTGCCAGCAGGTGTGGGAGTGGCCTTGGCTGAGATGGGAAGCCCTGGAGGAGGGCTAGTCAGGGGTGAGGGGACACGGAGCTCTGTGCTGAACAGAAGTGTAGGCGCCTTTTTGGTCCAGGTGGAGTTGTCAGGCAGGCAGTGTCTCTTTGAGGATCCTACAGCCTGGAGCAGGAAGACGGGGCCAGAGGTAATGATAAGGGAGTGACACGTGATGCAGCTGTAGTCCAGATGTTGGGGGCAGAACAGAGGCAAGAACAGGGGCACCCAGGGCAAGACTGGGGCTTCCTCGCTTTGCTGACACTAGAACTGAGGCTTGAAAGACGAGTTAGGCAAAGAAGCAAGAAGTTTTTGTGTGAAAGGGACTTACACGTTCCCCACTGGAATGCCACCCACGGCTCTTGTCACACTCGTGCTTTCAGAGCGTCTGCAGAAGCACCTCTTCCAAAGGCCTCTCGGTTGTAGGGGTTCGTCTGTGATGTGCTGACAGCACCCACACGTTTCTTGACCCTGTTCTTGTCTTAGAACATAGGGTGTGGGCTCTAGCACTGATTTGTGGGCTTCAGGTCATGGGGGCGCAGAGGCCGGGCTGAGCCGCTGTGTGAAGGCAGCAGGACAGGGGTCCGGAAGCCAAGCAGTGAGGTCTCTCTCCATCTCTCGTGCAGGACAAGGAGCCCCGGGGAATTATTCCGCTAGAGAATCTGAGCATCCGGGAGGTGGAAGACTCCAAAAAACCAGTGAGTATTTTTGATGAGCTGCTTCGGGGGGACAGAAGAGATGGGCCTAGCAGCTGTTTAACACAAGATGGAAGTCACAAAGGTTTACCACTGACCTTGGGCAACACGGTTAGGGCTGCACGGGTCCCCTTGCAAGCAGATTGTTCTCAGTGGCAACTGCCACAGTAGAGTACTGTCTATGCTGGGCCGAGTCCTTGGAGGCTGAGCCTCTGCTGCATAGACGGAGGCCACCTGTCAGTCAGACGTGGGCTCTTAATGTGCAGAAGGTTGGTGCTCACCCCCGTCTTACTCAAGGGCCAAAGACTTCAAAAAATTCCAAAAGTACTAATTTAATTTAGCCTAACTTTAAAATTATCTTTACAGGTAAGGCAAAGGTGAAAGAAACTAAATAGCGTCCTTCATTCTGTCCATATGCTTTAGCATCACTTTCTAACTATCACACGAGGTGTAGGATTGTCCTGCCTTAAAAGGCTTTAGCAAGCTCTCATGATTGGGCCACTTATTTTATGATCTTCAGATGGCTTATAAATATTTTTCCTTTGTTTTGGATTATTGTATTGCTGACTTAGCTGTAAAAGGCGTTCGGTTACCTGCAGTTATCTCTGTATTTTCTATACCTTAGGAGTATACACCTTAGATACACCTTAGCTAACGTGTATCTGCTTGGTATCTTTGCTAGTAAGACCTATTTTTATATACAGTGTATGTTCTCCAGGATTCCATTTTTCAGCTCCTCTTTTCCAAAGGAAATGTATGTTTCCTATATTTTATGAAAGTCAGAATAAAGTAACTTTTTTTTTTAATAAAAATTGGAAAATAAATGAACCTTTTTTTTTTTTCTTGGTCAGCAGCTTTCTTAGATCTTTATCGCTCACTCTCTTTCTTATTTCTCAGAACTGCTTTGAACTTTACATCCCCGACAATAAAGACCAAGTGATTAAGGCCTGTAAGACGGAGGCTGATGGGCGCGTGGTTGAGGGGAACCACACGGTTTACCGTATCTCGGCCCCAACCCCTGAGGAGAAGGAGGACTGGATCAAGTGCATCAAGTAGGTGACATACGACAGCTTGGACCTTGCGTCTCAGTCACGCCCCAGCTGCCTGTGTGCGGCCTGCCCCACCTCAGCACCCCTTCTGCTGAATCCGGAGTGGGTAGTTTGGTGACTTTTCACTGGGTCCCTGGATTCTTGACCCTTGGACATTTTTAAGAGAGTACCTCACGTGTCGGTTTCCCAAGAGCAGCTCCTGGCCCCACGGAGGGAACTGGTGAGCAGGCTTACAGGCACAGACGCCACTGGCCAGACTGGCCTTCTCATGTCTTTGGAAGCAGGTTGCATCTTCACGGTGATAGCTCAGCGGAAATTGTAACCATTCCCTTTTATAATTCCTTAATCCTGCGAGACACTGTTGTCCCATTTACAGATGGGCAAACTGAGGCCTGCTGCTGCTACTGCTGCTGCTAAGTCACTTCAGTCGTGTCCGACTCTGTGTGACCCCATAGACGGCAGCCCACCAGGCTCCCCCCATCCCTGGGATTCTCCAGGCAAGAATACTGGAGTGGGTTGCCATTTCCTTCTCCAGTGCATGAAAGAGAAAAGTGAAAGTGAAGTCGCTCAGTCTGTCCGACTGTTAGCGACCCCATGGACTGCAGCCCACCAGGCTACTCCGTCCATTGGATTTTCCAGGCAAGAGTACTGGGGTGGGGTGCCATTGCCTTCCCCGAACTGAGGCCTATTGAGGATAAATGGTGAACGCTTGTCGAAGTCATGTGGCAATGATCCAGGGTCATAAAGCAGAGCCCCACACTCACCACTGAGCTAGGAAGAAGAGAAGGTCTGGGAGAAGGCAGGTGTAAACAGATCCTCAGATCCAGGGCTCTTCTTGGTCCCTGCTCTGCCTGTCACTGACTTTATCACAGGGGAGGTATCCTGCTGCAGCCCCTCTTCTCCCCCCCGCCCCTGCCCCGGGGCTTCTGCAAACCCTGTCCCCCCGCCGTCGTGCCCACTGCCCACCACCATGCTTGTCTCCGTGGCTTCTCCTCCTGGGAGCACATCCTCACTCGCCACTGGTGCTGCATTCATCAGGCGTGAGCCAGCCGTCTCCCGGGTGTCCCCGGGACCAGAGTGAGGATGGCCACAGGGGAGCACGCCTGCGTGTGCAGCTGGGCGGGGCTCCAGACCTGAGCATGTCGTGTGTCCCGTGGTGTCCCTGGGGGCTGGCCCACCCAGGAAGCCGAGGTGGCCTCCTTGCCCTGACACCCCGAAGACGGAAGCAGGATTCCCTCCTGACCTCTCCACTGGTCAGACCTCTCCTCATGGCAGAGTCCCTCGGGACGTGTCCCAGCCCTGTCCAGGTCCTGCCTCCCGTGCACACGTCCTCTCTGTGAACAGGGCTGGGTCAGCTCGCAGGAGCCGTTGTGCGCCTGGTCACGTGCAGAGTCCACAGTCACGTGGGCTTGGGACAAGCCCGGAAACTGTCGGCACTTGGAATACCACTTCTCTGGAAAAGCAAATGAAACTTCAAGTTGTGGATCACAGCTTGCTTGAAAGTGGAGAACGACCAGTATAAAGGGGCAGCAGGGGGCCGTGGCCTGCCGTCGCCGCCTGTGCAGGTGTCTCTGGGGCCAGTGTGGGGGCTGCCCGGGCTCTCTCCCCACCGGGCTGTGGATGTCGGGCAGGCCGCTGGCCACTGCTCAAGCCCCTACTGCCCAGTGACGGGTCTTGGCTGTTGAGCTGGTGCACTTGGGGACTCAGAAGTTGCTCAGTACAGACTGTAGCTGCCAGCCAGATGCACCACGTGCCAGGTGACACATAGGGTTGTGTGGCAGTCACTGCTCCAGACAGATGCCACTGTCATCACAGAACTGAAGCATCGCGATGGTTTCCCTGAGTCAGAGCACAGCTGTGAGGTGTGGAGGACTCCTGAACTTAAATTGATTACTTGGTTGAAACAGGCAACAAGCGCCCCACAGTTACCTTGTTACCTGTACCTCATCTCCCTCAAGATTTGTCTTTTGCGCCACATGTGGGTCTAGTGAAGGCTGGCCACAACGTGGCCTTTACAGGGACAGTCAGGCGGCTGAGGGGAGTGTGTGGGCGCGGCTGCCACTAGGAAGCCCCAGACTGGGGTTGTCTCTCCTGTTCCTGTTCCTCGGTCCCCGCTGATTTCTCTCCTTTTCTGTGCTGCAGGGCGGCCATCAGCAGGGACCCTTTCTACGAGATGCTGGCCGCACGGAAGAAGAAAGTGTCCTCCACGAAAAGACACTGAATCTGCACAGCCAGCAGGGCCCGTGTGCCCGGCGAGTGCTTCCCATCCAGTGAGGCCCAGGGTGGCTGCTGAGCCTCTGACAGAGTGGGAGCATCTGGCCAGGCATCACCCTGAACTCCTAGAGACTAGCTTCAGCTTTTGCTAATTTTTTTAAGTGGGAGAAGGGTAGGTGGTCACCCCTGAGGAAGGGGGCCTGACGCCTTCACACTTGGGTTTTGAGCCTTTCTCTCTAAAAAAGAACAGAGCTCCTGTCGGCCAGGCCACCCCCCGCAGGTCTCTGCTCAGCGGGTCTGAGAGCAGAGCTCAGAGCCGACCATTTACCTCTCGGTTATTCCCTGGGAAGAAGCCTTCAACCCTGCACCATAAATACGTTTATCTGTATCTTATTATATGTTAAGGAAAAAGGGGGAATGGAAGAGAAGCCACGTACTATAAAGATATATTTTTGTTTTTTAAAGAAAGAGAGGAAGTAGAGCTGTCCAGGTGCGTTCTGTCCCATGTGCTTCCGGAACCTTCTCCCTGGAGAAGTTCTCTGGACCGCTGCTACAGGTGTCAGCCCAGGGCAGGGGCTGGGCAGACTGCCGCCTCGTGCTCGTGGGGGCTTGGCTGGGTGGGAGGGTGGCGAGAGGGTGGAGGGGCCATGCGTCAAGGACAGCCTCGGGGTCTGCAGGGCCGCGCCCGCCACTCCAGTCTGTGCTTGTCCTTCCTGGTGCCTGGGGAGCACTGCGGGGAGAAGGGGGTCTGCCTGCCGCCTAAGCTCTTCTTTCTCTTTCAGGATTCATTCTTGTTGGGCTTTAAAATAGGAAGTCAGCATCTTTCCTTGAGCTACATACCTAATAACCAAAACTGTGAGGAAGGCAGTCCCACTAGAGGTTCTGGGATGACCTGTTTCTTATTTGGTTTTTCTTCCTTCTGCCCCTACGCTCCATTCCTCGTTTTAGAGGAAGGAGCAGATCTGACCTGATCACCCGAGGGCTTCAGCCTTCTCTGCCTCAGAATTGGCCCTCACCTGGACCATGCCCTGGGTTTAGTGGTGGCCCTCGGAGGGGAGCAGGCCTTCACCTGCGTGGCAGGGCCAGGGCGGGGGGAGCCAGGGGGTGAGGGCTCGGCCTCCGCTCCTGACGCGTGGCCGGAAGGAGCCGCGGCCGCCGCTCTCCTGCTGTTCTCTCAGGGACTCTCGTCCGGGCCCGGCACCCGGTCCAGGCAGAGCAGGGCCGGCTGGGCCGTCGTCGCCAGACCCTTCCCAGGCTGTGTGACCCCGCCTCCTCCGACTCCTTCCAGGCAGGCTTGCGTCTCTGGAAATAGCTTTGGTAAAGGGGAGTGGGGGAGCTTTCTGGGCCCCACCTTTGTGTAGGTCCTCCCTGGAGTGGCTCCAGGCATTTTCATGCCGGAGCTTGTGAAGGTGACAGAAGAGGGTCCAGGCTGGTAACCTGACCTTTCTGGGTGAGAGAGCCAGGGCGGGGCCGTCGGGCTCCAGGGAGTCTGGGCCGGTGCTGGAGCTCCTCTGGTGGTCTGAGTCCTTGGCCCGGGTTCTCGTGAGCATTACCTAGACAGACAGGACCTGGATCAGTATTAGTCTATTTATCAGAGGTGTAAATAATCCATGTATAGTTTTTCTCCTTTTAGATTATTTTGTATTTGTTTTAAAAAAAAAGTTTTGTCAAAATATAAAGAAATGACTGAAAGTTGTTGACAGGGTTTTTAAAAAATTATAATTATTATTCCAGTTTCTTTTTGTTTGTTTTTGCATTGTAAACTAGCGCCAAGGAACTGCAGCAAATAAACTCCAAACCTGCCCAAAGCACTTTGTCACTTGTGGCATTGCTTCATGCCCGGCTGGGCCCTGAGAAGGAAGGTTCTGCTTGTCCGGCGCGCTTGTGAGGGCGGGTGTGTTGCCTGAACCTCACACAGGCCAAGCCTAGTGATGATAAAGACCGGAAGTGGGGAGGATGGTGCTGTCTTCCGTAAAAGAGAGCAGAGCAGGGAAGATGAGTAACCTGGTGACTTCCCCCCTTTTTTGGAAGAAGAGACCAATGTCAGACATTGACTTTATTTTCTTTTATTAATTTTTATTGATTATAATTGCTTTCTAATGTGTCAGTTTCTGCCGTACAACAGAGGGAATCAAAGTGAATCAACAAATACCCCTTCTTTTTTAGATTTCCTTCCCACTTCGGGAACCACAGAACGCTGAGTGGAGTTCCCTGTGCTATACAGTCGGTTCTCATCAGTTACTTGTTTCATACATAGTAGCGCGTACGTGTCAGTCCCAGTCTCAGTTCATCCCACCCTTCCTTCCCCTGCTTGGTATTCCTAAGTTTGTCCTTGGCATCTGTGTCTCTATTTCTGCTTTGCAAATAGGTTCATCGGTGCCATTTTTCTAGATTGCACATATAAACAATATTGTATAGTACTTGTTTTTCTGAATTACTTCATTCTCTGTGACAGTCTCTCCAGACATCAACTTTTATTAAGATCAAGAAATGTGCCTTTGGCCTTTATAATACCTTTTCAGTATCATTTCGGTTTCCAGATGTGCCTCCATAACGCCAGGGACGAGTCACAGTGAGGTAGAACCCAAAAGCCCAGAAGACACTCAGCATAGCATCACAGGGTAAGGAGACGGACAAGCCCTAGCCTGTCCCCTTGGCTGGTGGCTCACCAGAAGCACGTGTAGCATTAGCGTGTGGTTCAGCAGTGCATTCCCAGGCATCTGCCCAAGGGAGCTGCAAACATGTCTCACAGAAGCTTGCACTGGAATGTTTATAGCCACGTGATTCACAGTGGCCAGAAGGTAGAAACGATACAGATGTCCGTCACCTGAAGAAGGGATAAGTGAACTATGGTGGGTTCCTACAGTGGAGTATCACGCAGCCATGGAAAGGAATGAAGTTGGGGTTCGTGTTATGACATGGCTGAACCCTGAAAGCATGCTGCGTGAAAGAAGCCCAACACAAAAGCTCATGGTTTATATGACTCTACTTATGTGCAGTGTCTTTAAAAGGCAAATCTGTGGAGAGAGCAGGTGGGTTGGTGGTTGTCAGAGGCTGGTGATGTCGGGAGAACGGGAGTGACTGCCCATGGGTACAGGGTTTCTTTTGAGGGTGTTGAAAATATTTGTTGATAGCTGCACTTCATTGCAAATGCACTAAAACTCACTGAATTGTACACTTTAAACGGGTGAATTCTGGACTTCCCCACTAGTCCAGTGGTTGAGAGTCTGCCTACCAGTACAGGGGCCACGGGTTCCATCCCTAGTCCGGGAAGGTCCCCCATGCTGTGGAGCAACTCAGCCCCATGGGCCACAGCTGCTGGATGCTGGAGCCCACGCTCTGCAGCAGGAGAGGCCACCACAGCGAGAAGCTCGGGCACCACAGCTAGAGAGTAGCCCCCGCGCGCTGCAGCTGGAGAAAGCCCACGACGTGCAGCCGAAGACCCAGCGCAGTCAAAAGTAAAACAGTTTTTAAAAGGGTGAATTCTATGGCAAGTGAGTTATATCTCAGTTTTAGAACAGCAGCAGTGAATAAATGCCATCACTTCCTGTGGTTCTGAAAGTGTGGTTCCCTGGACAGCATTTCCAGCAGCATCCGGGGATGGGTTAGAAGTACAGATTCTCAGGCGCCCGCCACACCCGCTGAATTGGAGCCTGCTGTGCCAGGACCTGACACGGCTTAGCAAGTTCTCCAGGTGCTCCTGGCGCCCAGGACTGTTTGAGAATACTGCCTTAAACAACCACCCCGATTCTTTTTGTCACCAGACTCGGGTTTGGCTGCTCATTGGTCAAGTATCCAATGTTGAGAGACAAGTGTTGGTTACAAAGAAAGATGGCTTTAGTGAGGAAGCCAGCAATCTTGCAGAGAATGGACTCATGTCCCAAGGAACCCATTTCCCCTTGTCAGTCAGGGGGCAAGAACTTCTAGGGAGAGTTTCTGGGGTACACATGTGGGGTTGGGGGCCACGTGCAGAGCAGCACAGACAGCCCCAACAGTCATCTTGAGACTTCTCACGGGGTGATCTGATCAGTGTCACCTTGATTAAGTTCAGTTAGTCTTCAGGTCCAGGGGCAGTTTGCTCCCATTTCCTTAAGGCCACTTCTTGGATTTGTGCGGGATGGAGCAGCTTATGTCACGCCTGCAGTCTGATCATCATGTGGTTAGCAACTTCCTCCTGGTTGGGGTTTCAGTATCTGTAAAATAGCCAAACGGGTATTACTGAGGATGTTACCTCCAGCCCTTGACGAGGAACTAAAGGTATTTTGTTTAATGACTTATTTTGTCTTGTTGACTGTTTTCCTCTGTTTCTGCATTTTCTCATTTCTCTGATTAAATTTATTCTTTGGCTAAAGTTTTTCCAGACAAGGGGCAGGTGGAGGACATGGGGGTGCAGGGGGAGGTGTCTCTCCAGGAAAGACCTCGTAGAGCCCTGATCAGTTACACTTCCTTCTCTTCCCTGTTAGGCAGACATGTGTACGTATGTATATACACATCAGGTTTAGTGAAGTATAATTCTGAACCATATAATTCATCCATTTAAAGTGTATGATTCAGTGGGTTTGGTGTATTCACCAAGTCATTCAGCCATTAACCATCCATTTTGGAATATATTCATCGGCCCCAAACAAACCCTGTTGTTCCCATCAGCACGCTCTCGTCCCCCTGCAGCCCGAGGCAGACCCTCATCTTGGCCTCGGGGACTTGCCTCCCCTGGACGCCCTGGAGAGCTGGAGTCGTGTGCGCTGTGGTCCTCTGTGTCTGACTGCTCACGCACCACTGCTTTCTGGGTTCGTTGGTGGTGTCGGTTGTCAGCACTGCATTCTCTTTTAGCACTGATGTTCCGTTTTATGGGTGTGCCACATCTTCATTCATTCATCTGTTGATGGGTATTGAGTAAATTCCACTCTTGGGCCGCTGTGGACAGTGGAACCATGAGCATTCACGTGCAGGTTTTGTGAGCATCGCTGGCGTTTTTGATGGAACCATGAGCATTCACGTGCAGGTTTTGTGAGCATCGCTGGCGTTTTTGATGGAACCATGAGCATTCACGTGCAGGTTTTGTGAGCATCGCTGGCGTTTTTGATGGAACCATGAGCATTCACGTGCAGGTTTTGTGAGCATCGCTGGCGTTTTTGGTGGAACCATGAGCATTCACGTGCAGGTTTTGTGAGCATCGCTGGCGTTTTTGATGGAACCATGAGCATTCACGTGCAGGTTTTGTGAGCATCGCTGGCGTTTTTGGTGGAACCATGAGCATTCACGTGCAGGTTTTGTGAGCATCGCTGGCGTTTTTGATGGAACCATGAGCATTCACGTGCAGGTTTTGTGAGCATCGCTGGCGTTTTTGGTGGAACCATGAGCATTCACGTGCAGGTTTTGTGAGCATCGCTGGCGTTTTTGATGGAACCATGAGCATTCACGTGCAGGTTTTGTGAGCATCGCTGGCGTTTTTGGTGGAACCATGAGCATTCACGTGCAGGTTTTGTGAGCATCGCTGGCGTTTTTGATGGAACCATGAGCATTCACGTGCAGGTTTTGTGAGCATCGCTGGCGTTTTTGGTGGAACCATGAGCATTCACGTGCAGGTTTTGTGAGCATCGCTGGCGTTTTTGATGGAACCATGAGCATTCACGTGCAGGTTTTGTGAGCATCGCTGGCGTTTTTGGTGGAACCATGAGCATTCACGTGCAGGTTTTGTGAGCATCGCTGGCGTTTTTGATGGAACCATGAGCATTCACGTGCAGGTTTTGTGAGCATCGCTGGCGTTTTTGGTGGAACCATGAGCATTCACGTGCAGGTTTTGTGAGCATCGCTGGCGTTTTTGATGGAACCATGAGCATTCACGTGCAGGTTTTGTGAGCATCGCTGGCGTTTTTGGTGGAACCATGAGCATTCACGTGCAGGTTTTGTGAGCATCGCTGGCGTTTTTGATGGAACCATGAGCATTCACGTGCAGGTTTTGTGAGCATCGCTGGCGTTTTTGGTGGAACCATGAGCATTCACGTGCAGGTTTTGTGAGCATCGCTGGCGTTTTTGATGGAACCATGAGCATTCACGTGCAGGTTTTGTGAGCATCGCTGGCGTTTTTGGTGGAACCATGAGCATTCACGTGCAGGTTTTGTGAGCATTGCTGGCGTTTTTGATGGAACCGTGAGCATTCATGTGCAGGTTTTGTGAGCATCGCCGGCGTTTTTGGTGGAACCATGAGCATTCACGTGCAGGTTTTCTGAGCATCGCTGGCGTTTTTGACAGTTTGTCCTGTTGCATCTGCATCTTCGTCCTCAGCCAAGGGCCTGGCTCCACTCCCTCCTCTCAGCTTTGATGGACGAATCTAGGCTCACCTACCTCTCCGCCACCTCAACGTCAGGCTCTTTCACTGGCCCCTCTGCCTACCCACCGCCTGCTGACACCCCACAGGACTAGCCTCTAGTGTTCTTAAGCGCCTGGGTAGATGACCAGTCACATGGTTGTACCTGCTAACCGGCTGGGGCCCCAAAATGTGCCTCTTGTCTCTCCCCACTTCCCCTCTTGTTGGGCCTGTGCCCCGGGGCGTCTCATGCATACTCAGTGTGTTACACCTGAGCTCATGCTCTGATCGCCCCAGGAGGGCGCCTTGTCAGCACTACCCCCTGGACTTAGCCTCACTGGTGATTCTTGCCTGAGTGCTCTGCACACACTCATCTCTACTCTGGTGGCTGCAAAATGGTAAGCCCCACCTCCAGCACCCCCTCGAGTGACCGGTTGGCCTCGGCATCCTGACTGTGAGAAGGAGCCTTTCTTTTGCACACCTGTTAATAGTGTGGGTGCATGGATTCCTGTTTCCAGAGCTCTGTAACATACTACTGTCCTTAATGAGTCTAATGTTCAAAATGTCCCCAGTTTGGCCAGTGGGAGCCCCATCCATTGGCTCCATGTCCTATGACATGACCTCCATTTTCTTAGCACTGATGCCTTTCCTGGCATCACAAAATACTTCTGGATCACCTCATACCCACCCTTCCTCAGTTCCAGGGTCAGCCATTTCTCCAGGGGCCACCGGTTCCTTTTAGAGGCCAAGAGTTGGCCTCTAGGTGTGCCCATTGCTACTGAGATGTCTTCATCCCTTTGCCCTTTCAGTGAACAGGGCTGGAAAACATGCACATAGATACACATGGATACCGCACACTCTAGGGCAGGTACACGTATATGTAACAGGACGTACCTCACTGGGCTAAGGATGAGTGAATCGAGTGATGCATATTAACAAAAACAGCTCTTAGCCTAGTGCCTGGACCTGGAACTCAGTTTCATCATCATTATTTTTATTATTTTTGAAAACTATGGAATCCTTTGCTGATCCTTAGCATGCCATGCATGAAATCCCAGTTTGGGGTCCAGAGGAAGGGGCCAACTGACTCACCCACTCCCTCCAAGCAGGTGGACAGCTGCGCCAAACAGTTCTGCTCAAAACGTGCTGCCTGGGGGTTCTCTGGTGGCTCAGCAGTTAAGAATCTGTCTGCCAATGCAGAAGATAACGCGTTCAATCCCCAGTCCAGGAAGATCCCACATGCCCCGAAGCAGCTAAGCCCCATGGGCCACAACTACTGAGCCTGGAGCCCTTGATCCTGTGCTCTCACTGCAGTGAGAAGCCTTCGCAGCGAAACTAGAGAGTAGCCCCTGCTCGATGCGACCAGAGAAAGCCTGAGCCCAGCAACAAAGACCCGCAGAGCCAGAACTAAGAAAAATAATCTTAAAAAAGTAATGTGTGGACACACCAAGCAGCTGCCCATTTGTACTGCAGAACATCAGACCCCTCCCCAAGGGCGCCGAAAGGAACCTTGGCGGAAAAGAAACGCGGTGAGGCGAGGATCACATGCAAGTGATAAATGCTGCCATGTCTTTTTTTTCGTAGGTTGCTTGAGTGTAGGCACAGCAACCAAAGCATGGGGCCAGCCCACCACTCCAGTCTGCCTGACACCCTGGACTCTGCCTCTCTGTTCCGGGGAGGTCCTTGTCTCACTCACATTACGGAACCGCGATCCCCTCTCTGGAGGGTCTTGACTCGAATGTAGACAGGCCAGCAGCAGCTTTGTCATCAGGTCTTGCTGTGAAGTGTGTCTCTCTCCTTTCCAACCAAGGCTTCTGCTGGATCTTCATGGTTTAGATCAATTCCAGCTTCTACCTGGAGTGAGATGTTTACTAACCTGGTTGACACTAGCGGTCCACTGTGTGTGACCCGATCCACTGCATGGAAGACAGTAGGAAACTTGGTCCCGTTAGCCACAGATGGTCACGTGACTCAGGCACCAGAACTCGACTTCTGTACTGAGAGGCACCAGAGGCCTGCTACCGGACTAGCCTTATCTTCCTTAATCCAACCTTCCTCTTGGTTTACCATACTATCACGTGGAATCAACTTTCTGCTCTTGGTTTAGATCTTTGTACAAACTCAGTGGAAACAAATCTGTTTATATTTCCTGATGCTTCAGGATTCTGCGTAGCATCTTCCTGGCCAGCATCCTTGGTGTCACATCATCGGTGATTGTCATACACAGTCTCCTCTGATCTTAATGCTCTTAAGCAAGACGTAATTACAGTTTATTGAGCACCTGTGTCCTGGCCTTTTTATTTCCTTACTATCCCTGTGAAAGTCGCATAGTTGTGTCCGACTCTCTGTGACCCCAATGGACTGTAGCCCCCCAGCTCCTCTGTTGATGGGATTCTCCAGGCAAGAATACTGGAGTGGGTTGCCATGCCCTTCTCCAGGGGATCTTCCTGATTTAGGGATCAACCCAGGTTTCCTGCATTGCAGATTCTTTACCATCTGAGCCACCAGGGAGGTCCCTGACTACCACCTAAAAAAATTAGCATCCCGCCAGGTGATAACATGTGCTCCTGGGTGTTGTTTGAACAGATTTATGACCTGCCAGTTTGGGCCATGTGACCAACGTCCTCTCCTGCAGCCTCTCCATCTCTGCAGGTGTCCAGAGCACACAGCACCTTCTGGACCTTGTGCTTGGCACTCCCTTGCAGGTGGTCTGTTTGCTTTCCTCTGGTGACCTGGGTGAGCCCAGCCCCGCCTCACTTCAAGACTGTTGCTGCCCCTCTGGGCAGCTCCACTTTCTTCCTCCAGGACTCTGGACCTGCTTGTCTCCCACTCTTGGCTCTTTCTTGCCCGTTTCCTGGTTCCTTCCTCCCTCCAGCCTCTGGATTCTTAGCCCGGTTCTCAGGGACCGTCTGTCTCCCGGCTCCTCAAGCCGCTCTGCCTTCTGCTTGCAAGTTCCCCCATCTCCCTCATCCTGGGATGCTTCTGTTCATCCCTAAGGTCCCAACTGGGCCCCTCCCCACCTCATCCTCAGGAGTCCTCCCAGCCTTCATCCCAAATTCCCTACCACTCCCTGGGCTCTCCCTGTCGTGATTCACATCATGCTGACTCTTTCTTTTCTGTTTGGAAAGTAACGCTCTTTAATTGTGCTGCTTGCCGAGTTTCCCGTGATGACACTGAATTTTAACTTCACAGCGGTTTGTCTCTCAACCTAGGCAAAATCCACTGGCACTTTCCTCACTTTGTGCTCTCAAAACAACCTCCAGAGGGTGGGGAGGGGAGTGCTGCCTGGCTCGGTAATCTCAGACTGGCTGAGTCTCAGGCCAGTACCAGAGGCCCCTCTGGAAGCTCTCCGGGGGCTACTTCCATCGTTCAGGGCTTGATTTTACCTGGGGTGGGGGGCCATCTAGCTCTTACACCCTACTCTCAATGGGCTCTGCTTCCCTTGCTGCCCCAGCCTCTACAGGGGCCACACTCTGCAGGCCAACCTCAGCCTTTGGACACTGGTGGGCTCTGAGGGTAAGTGTCTGTGCAGGCCAGGCTGTCTGCTTCAGCACCGTCTCCCCAGCCATCAACAGAATGTGGTCCCTCTAAAGAGATCACCCTGTATCGAGGGGGTGGGGTGGATAGACCCTCCTTTCAACAGCCCCATGGACCTGACACCATGACGGGGGATGTTTGCTCAGGTGCAGCCAACACGTCACATTTTCAGCCAGTCTCTCCTGCAGGCATCAAGTGCCCCTGTCTGAAGGCTCCCTGAGCTGCTTCTAGAAATCAAAGCTGCATCTCCTGTTTTCTGAATCGGGGTGAAGATACCACCCCCTGTTGAGAACGCCAAACTTCATCAGCCGCTTCACATGAGAAACCGTCATTTCTTCGCAGGGAAAGGTCCACTCTGGCAAAGGTTTTTGTCTCTGTATCACCCAGAGCCTACAGAGAAGTGGATCTTACTATCTGTGGCCCTTGGGCCCTTCCTTGAAGCCAATACATGCTACGGACGGGCTGCCCTAGCAGAGCACACAGGAAGCCCCAGATGAGAAGTGGGTAGGGTCTCTGGGGGCTGAGTGCCTCCACGGCCCCAGGTGAAACCATTCCCGTCTGAACCTTTGTCCTCGGAACTCAGAGGCACCAGGTGGATTGGAAAGGGAGGAGGCCTTGCTTAACGTTTGCTTCTTCACTGCGTCTGTTCCTTGTGCGCTCCATACCTATTCAGAGAAGAGGTAGTCTTTAAATAGGCCTATTTATCTTAGCCTGCTTTGGCTACAGGCTTCCCAGGTGGTGCCAGTGGTGGAGAACCCACCTGCCAGTGCAGGAGGCATAAAATGGTGTGGGTTGGATCCTCAGGTCAGGAAGATCCCCTGGAGGAGGGCATGGCAACCCACTCAAGTATTCTTGCTTGGAGAATGCTATGGATGGAGGAGCCTGGTAGGCTACAGTCCATAGGGTCGCAAAGAATCAGACATGACTGAAGCAACTTAACACACACATGCTTGGACTACTGCAACAAAAATATCCCAGACCCGGTGGTCGAAACAACAGAAATTTATTCCTCACAGTTCTGAAGGCTCTAAGTCCAAAGGCAAGGTGGCAGCGACTCACTTCCTGGTGAGGCTGTCTTGCCTTCTTGCGGTGTCCTCACCCATTGGAGAGAGAGGAAGCAAGCGCTGGGGTCTGTTGCTTCTGTTCCTCTGGAGAACCCTGGCTCACACATACAGCACAGAGAAACCTGGGAAGAAATCCCCGACTCTGCGGGAGAATTTGCTGAAGCGAATCTTAGCAGATGTTCAGGGGAAGAGCTGGACCTCACATCCTTTCATCTGTTTTACACACTCACATACTCAGCCTGCCCGGATGGCATTAGCTCTTCCTAGGCAAGTGTGACTCAGTTTGGCACCAGATCCACTCACACCTGTAAAGTATCTGCCTGTGGATGACGCTAGCATCTTACTGGGCACCCTTTCCCCAGACCAGGTGCCACCTTCTGCACTTACTGGAGGATGATGTTGCAGGTCTGCTCAGTAGTGCTGGGGGACTCCTTGGAGGCTGCAGGGGGAGGGACAGAAGGGCCCCCATGGGGGTGGCATATGCCGGATGTTAAACCAGGGGTATCTGCCTTCCTCCAGGTGCCCACCTCACCGGGGAGACCCCATTGAAGTTCAGGCGTGCAAAGGATGGACCCCGGGTCTGGGGAGCCTATTGAAACAGAAGTTTGGGTGGTGTTCCCCAGGGACCAGGTGACTTTTTCCTTGACTTGGTCTCTGGATTGAAATATAAGGAAGCGAGGAGATAGTCCAAGTCACCAAATATTTCTTGGAGGTAGTCAGTTCCCAGGGAGCAGAGCCCAAACCTCAAATACACTCAGCCCTTGGCCTGTTCCTAGGTAAGAACAGGTTCCAGGCAAAGAGGATGCGGCTACACGCAAACACTGACTTTGGCTGGTGCATGTCTTGTGTAATTGGCCTCGGTAAACTTTCCAGGCAACTACTGCTTATAGCCTTGTCTGTAGCTTAACCTTTACCTTTCAAAGGTTGGGTCTGGAAATGTCCACAGAGAGAAAATACGAGCGGTGTATTAGGAAGACGCCGCTTCCACCTCCTGTGAGTCTCTCCTTAACCTGTCACCAGATGTGTGGGGGTTGTCCCCAGCCAATCAGCCCTCCATTACACCAGCTGGATGCGCGCCAACGTAACTCAGTTCTGACACTACGTACCCAGGGGTAGCATCAGATCCCACGGGTGAAGGACTCAGTCCCACGAGGCTGTGCCCCCAACTTCAAATGCCAACCAAAAGAGGTGGGTCCCCAGGTCACCCACAGCTCTGTCCAGTTTGAATTGACATCATATGTGCTTATTTATTGGAGAAGGCAATGGCAACCCACTCCAGTACTCTTGCCTGGAAAATCCCACAGACGGAGGAGCCTGGTAGGCTGCAGTCCACGAGGTCGCTAAGAGTCGGACACGACTAAGCAACTTCACTTTCACTTTTCACTTTCATGCATTGGAGAAGGAAATGGCAACCCACTCCAGTATTCTTGCCTGGAGAATTCTAGGGACAGGGGAGCCTGGTGGGCTGCCATCTATGGGGTCACACAGAGTCGGACACGACTGAAGCGACTTAGCAGCAGCAGCAGCAGTACTTATTTATAGATGTTTACTGTTTATTTTTAAATAGATATTTGTGCGTGCATGCTAAGTCACTTCAGTCATGTCTGACTCTGTGTGACCCTATGAACTACAGCCCTCCAGGCTCCTCTGTCCATGGACTTCTCCAGGCAAGGATACTGGAGTAGGTTGCCATTCCCTTCTCTAAGGGATCTTCCTCACCCAGGAATCGAACCCATGTCTCTTACACCTCCTTCATTGGCAGGCAGATTCTTTAACCTCTAGCATTGCCTGGGAAGCCCCCAATATATTTATAAATAATATACAATTATTATAACTATTTTAACAATATAAATATATTTATTATAAATGTATATTTAAATATAAATGGATATAAACATTGTTTCTATTTATTGTTGAAATTTTACTTTAATTTTTATTTTAAATTTTGCAGCCTCACTGTGTAGCTTGCAGTATCTTAGCTCCCTGATCAGGATGGTAGAGGCCTAACCACCGAAACACCAGGGAAGTCTCTGAAATTTTACAAATACAAAGAAGCACAAGGAATAATGCCAAAATCCCATATTCCTACTACCCAGTATTTCCAACTATTCACATTTTGTCACTCCCCGAACCTTCCAATTTTTTTAAATCAATAAGCTAGATATTCTGGCTTTCATTTAGGACACAGAAAGCTGGAAAGAGTCACACCCTCATCCTAACAGGAGAAGTCTAGACAGATATAC
Organism: Oreotragus oreotragus; assembly: GCA_006410675.1. Classification (NCBI taxonomy): domain Eukaryota; kingdom Metazoa; phylum Chordata; class Mammalia; order Artiodactyla; family Bovidae; genus Oreotragus; species Oreotragus oreotragus. Next base: position 181,389 of record SJYX01018689.1, read on the forward strand.
AAAACCATTCCAAGCCCATCAAGGAGCTGCCTGAAATCTAAGACAGGCCTCCAAGGAGGGCAGGAGAGTGGGTCACGGGGCAGAGCTGGGCAGGAGGTGAGCCGAGACTTCTAGTGAAGCACGGCAGGCATGGAGCAGGCCAGCTGAGGGTGAGAGTCGTGGGTGCCGAGACCCACGGGGCCCTCCGCAGGGACCGCGCCGTGCTCACGGGGCGGGGGCGGGGCAGGCAGCCGAGAAAGCTTCCTCGAAGCCCTCAAAGCTCTCCTTAACGAACAAAAGCCTGCAGTCACCGAGGGAGCAGCAGAAAACAGATGGAGACTGAGGCTGGAGGAGCAGAGGCCTCTGCCTGTGAGGAGGCACACGAGGAGATTTCCTACTCCTGGGAGAGGCAGGACCATGAGAAAGCCCTGCCCCGAGGTGCAGGGACATGGACTGAGGTCCAAACCCAGCAGCAGAGAAGCCCTCTGCCCACATCCTGGTGCCCCAGCCTAGCCCAGGCCAGGCTGGAAAGTGTCCAGTCACAGCTGTCCTCTCCTGGGGCAGGCTTATTGAGAAATCCCCATAACAAGAAGGCTGAGAGAAGTCCTTTGCCACCCAACACTCATGGCTGCATCGCCCTCTCTGAGGTCTCCCAGTTCGGTTACCTCCTGGCCCATTGCCCTTTGTGCTGACTCCACTTTGCTGCGTGAATCATTAGATGCTGGGAGGCATTTCATTCTCAATCCATCCACCAGTTTGTCTCTGTTCTGAGTAATCTGTCACGAACCTGCACGGACAAGTCTCGGTGTGGACAAGTGCTTCCATTTAAATCTCTTGGTAAGTACCCAGGAACAGGGTTGCCAGGTTGTAGAGCGAGGGCATCTTTGAGGGGACCATCAAACGTTTTCAAATAAGCTGTCCCTCACATTCTCAGCAGCAACACCCCGAGTCCCTGCTGCTTTGCATCCCTGCTAATATTTGGTACTGTCAGTCTCTGGTTTTACCAGTTTTAGTTGGGATATCTCCTAGTGGTTTTAGCTTGCATTTTCCTAGTGACATGATATTGAGCATTTTTTCATTGGCTTGTTCACTGTATTTCTTCTTTACCAAACTGTCTACTCAAGTCATTTGCCCATTAAAAAAAAAAAAATTTCAGGTTGTCTTCTTGTTAATAGGTTGTAAACGTTCTTTACAGAATCTGGATACAGGTCCTTAATTGGATATATGTGTTGCAAGTATTTTCTCCCAGTCTTGGCCTTGCTTTAAAACTTTTTTTTTTTTTTTTTCCGGCTGCACCAAAAAAAAAAAAAAAAAAAATCAGGATCTTAGTAAGTTCCCTGATTAGGAGTGGAACCCATGTCCCCAGCAGTGGAAGCAGACAGAATTGTGTGAATAGTTCATCTGAATTTGTTTTCTGTAACCCAAGCAAACGTGATTCAGGTGCATTAATAGTTTGTCAGGATGGTTGTTCGGACCCTTTAGTCCAGATTTGTAAGGATGGAGGCGACCTGAAGATACTAGAGGGGAAGCAGCACAGGGAGGAGAAAGAAGGAGCCTGTTTCTAGGGTTTCACCCCTCTCTTCTGACCCTTGACCCGTTTCTGTCCACCTGATGGGTGCTCAGTTCAGTCCAGTCGCTCAGTCGTGTCCGACTCTTTGCAACCCCATGAATCGCAGCACGCCAGGCCTCCACCTCTCGAAGTTCATTCAGACTCACGTCCATTGAGTCCGTGATGCCATCCAGCCATCTCATCCTCAGTCGTCCCCTGCTCCTCCTGCCCCCAATCCCTCCCATCATCAGAGTCTTTTCCAACGAGTCAACTCTTCTCATGAGGTGGCCAAAGTACTGGAGTTTCCGCTTTAGCATCATCCCTTCCAAAGAAATGTCAGGGTTGATCTCCTTCAGAATGGACTGGTTGGATCTCCTTGCAGTCCAAGGGACTCTCAAGAGTCTTCTCCAACACCACAGTTCAAAAGCATCAATTCTTCGGTGCTCAGCTTTCTTCACAGTCCAACTTTCACATCCATACATGACCACAGGAAAAACCATAGCCTTGACTAGGCGGACCTTAGTCAGCAAAGTAATGTCTCTGCTTTTGAATATACTATCCAGGTTGGTCATAACTTTTCTTCCAAGGAGTAAGCGTCTTCTAATTTCATGGCTGCAGTCACCATCTGCAGTGATTTTGGAGCCCCAAAAAATAAAGTCTGACACTGTTGCCACTGTTTCCCCATCTATTTCCCATGAAGTGATGGGACCGGATGCCATGATCTTCGTCTTCTGAATGTTGAGCTTTAAGCCAACTTTTTCGCTCTCCTCCTTCACTTTCATCAAGAGGCTTTTTAGCTCCTCCTCACCTTCTGCCATAAGGGTGGTGTCGTCTGCATATCTGAGGTTATTGATGGATGCTACTTGTCCACTAAGCTCCCCTCCGTACCCCTGGATTAGACAGCTACTGCTTTTTTCCTAAACAATTGGTGTGTCCAGGTACTGTTGCATCACCCTTGTGCCCAGTGTAAACAGAACGCGAATACGGCAGCTTACCCCCTGGTTACATCAGCTCTCACTCCTCCGTTCCCATCATTGTCATCCCTGAATACTGACTGGTTAAATATCATCTGGCTATCACTCTGCTATGCAGTGCCCTTCAGTTGTCTGGTATTTCATGTAAGAAATCATGATGATTGTCTACTGGCTTCCTACTATTGTCATAAACATATTATTTCTTTGGTTAAGTCAGCTCAGGACCAGGACCCTCCTTGGAGGCGGATGTTTGCATAGTCAGGGCCTACGGTGAGGGGTGAGGTAATCACCAGGGTCCCCCAGGCAGCACACGGTGAAGGTGGGAGCCACATGCCGTTCTGGTGATGAGGACTCCCTCACGTCGATCCTGGACTCAGGTAAGTGATCTAGTGCTCTCCAGGTTGTGTGACTCATTCGCTTACGTGTTTGCAAAGTGGGATGTTTTGCAATAACATGCAAAAGAGCATCGTTACTTTGACCCTATCTCTTCTTACACAGACTGAGTCAAATGTCTAAGTGGGAGTGTAGGGGAAAACCCACTGAAACAACGGGAGTATGGTCAGACCATTGAAGATGTCTCTTTCTCTTGTTCTCTATATTCCCTGCTTGACTAATTCCTGGCTTCCCTCACGTGACCATCCAGCCCTCTCCACTGTAGGGTTTCAACAGTCTCTGGTCACTCTGAGCCCACCTGATGTCAATTGCCGGAATGAACAGTAGCCTCCTTCTCTCCTGAGCAGCAAAGGCTGCTGCCATGTCCTGCCTGGGGTCTGCCGCACCTGGCGGGGTGTCACCCCAGGACCCCTGTCTAAGATCCTCTGTCCAGTGAACCATCGAAGTCTCTGCCCTGTCTCTGGTCTCTTTCTTCAGTCACGAGGCCAGGCAGCTACGAAGCTTGCTGGCCAGTGGGGTGCAGCCCACAAAAGGGTGAAGGATGTTATTTGAGTGAATGGGTTGATTATGGCAGATGCAGAAACTGTCATTCAAACCATAGTCTGATATAGAATCGGAAATGCAGAGAAAATTCTAAAGGCCTGTTTAAAAATGGTGAGAGCTAGAACAAAAATGCAAGGTTCCCCCAACTTTTCCCCAGAAGACCACCTTTAGTTAATTTACTTGAGGAAGCTGCCTCGCTGAGCATTGTGGCCACAAAGAGCTCATTGTTTTAGGTTCCTACTTCAGCTGCTCGGCTGGGACCTTTGACAAATGCATTCTGGATGCTGAGTTAGTTCAGGCTCATGAAGAAGGGGAGACACGCACATGTCAGGCTGAGCGACATTGCATAATTGTCCCATCTCAATATTTCTTAGTGCAAGAAACACTAACCATACGTTTTTTAAAAAGAATAAATCAGACTTCACAAACTACAGCCTGGGGGGAAATATCAATATTTGCAATATAAAGAGCTGGGGAAAAGTGAGGAATGACAACTCGTGGGAGTTTTGATTTATATTTCCCTGACTCCTTATGTGATCTTCACATGCCAACGTACACTCTTTCGCTGTATCCGTTTGAATTTTCCCCTCTGTGCATTGCCAGTTCATGCCTTGTGACTATCTTCCTTTAGGGTTGTCTTTAAAAAAAAAATTTTTTTTTTACGTATTTAGTGATTTGCTGCATTGGGCCTTAGTTTTATCCTACGAGATCTTTTGTTGCAGCTCACAGATTCTCTAGTTGTATTTTTGGAATGGCTTCTCATGTGCCAAGAGTACTCTTTTCATTACAGTTGTTTCTAAGGAGGCTATTAATAGTTGGTGAGTCAAACCTCCCTTATTATTCCTTAGTTTTGAGATGTTCTTGGCTATCCTCAGACATTTATCCTTTCTCAGAAGCATTAAAAATATCTGTTTCTAGTTTGAGAAGCACAGATGGGGTCACAAGGCCAGAGAAATACGAAGACTTGCTGCCCGAGCATAAATGCGAGCTGTCGCCTCTCTTCCCAGCCAGCTGTGTCCAGTTACCTGATCCAAGTAGCCATCTAGGGAAGAAGCCTTTAGAAATCAATCAGAACGACTTGCCAGACAGTGGGCATAGTTGACTGATCACAACTGATCAGTGGTTCTTGGGCAGAATTTTGAGTGATGGTGTCATTCTGAGGGGCTTCCCAGTGTTAAAGAACCCACCTGCCTATGCAGGAGGTGCAGGAGATGTGGGCTCAATCCCTGGGTTGGGAAGAGCCTCTGGAGAAGGAAATCAACCCACTCCAGTATTCTTGCCTGGAAAATCCCAGGGACAGAGGAGCCTGAGGCTATCGTCCATGGGGTCGTAAGAGTCAGAGTCGGAAATGACCTGGCGACTGCGCACACACACGTCATTCCGAGAGTCTTGGAAGAGCTGCTGGAGGCAGGTGGTGTGGGCAGGGAGCAGGCCTCCAGACCAGGGACCTTCTCGGGGGCTCTGACCCCTGACCTCTGGCAGGACCATGTTCTTGTGTTTCCTGGAGATGCCCCTGTGTGTCCTCCTTCTATCTGACATCAGCCCTCCAGCCCCTGGTGATTCCATTCTCAGCCCTGTCCTCGCTCTACCCAGCTGTCTGGGCATCTCTCCTCATCTCTATGACTCAATTCACTTCACTGAGGCGGCTGTAAGCTAAGATGCTCTTTAGAGCTAGAAGAGAAAAAAAAAAATTACCATCAGTCTGCATTGTGTACAACTTCCTTCTGACATGGTGGGGAAATGCTGATCAGCGGCAGGTGGCCACTTGGGAACAAAGGGAGCTGTTGATAGGCCCTTGGGGACAGGAACATGTCCTCCTGCTCAAATCCCACTTTCTCCCACCTGTTCATCTGCATCTGGTGGACATTTCCTTGGGCAGAGCTATTGCACAGCAGCAGCAGTCTGGACTCCCTGATGGACCCGCCTATTTGGTGGCATTGCCTGGTTGTTTGCCTCACAAGTGGCTCCTGGGCTTTCTGGCTACAGCTTGGTCCACATCAATAATGGAAACTGGGAGGGTCCACTTCCCTCCACTCTAGAACATTGAGGTTTGTTTATCAGCCAAATGGCTCAGGATTCCTAGATGTGAGACTTTTAAATAAGAAGGAGGGAGGCGCCGGGGTCACAAGGATGAGAGAATCCCTGATGCAGATTAGTGGGATGATTCCTGATGACCTGTTTTCCTTCTTTGTTTGATTCCAACACTAACTCTCAGCCACCCTCTTCTTTCCCCCCCACCCCCCTGCCTGACATGGACACCAGCTGCCTCTCCACAGTCCTGTCTCCCCAACATCACCTCCCCAACCCACACAGGGGAAGCCCCTGCCTTTTAGATTGTTTTCTTTTTTGAAAGAATTTCAAAAGTACAGAAAAATTGCCAAAAATTTTACTATAAAGAACACTTGTATGCCCAAACTTAGCTGCTAATATTTCACCCATTTGCTATTTTTGTGTGCTCTCTCTCTGCCATTAGAAAGGTTACTTGCAAACACCCAGCCCTTTAGCTCTAAACCTTTCAGTGCATAATTGCTAAGAATAGGAATGTCCACTTACATAACCATAAAACCACGGTATAGTTACCAACATCAGTAAATTTAACACGGATGCAACACTTTTGGCTGATTGACTGTTTGAATTCAGATTTGTCAGTTGACCCAAAGTAGCGTCTTTTTTCTTTTCTTTTTTATTATTATTATATTTTTTTAGAGCTTCCATTTTACTTTATTTTACTTTACAGTACTCTATTGGTTTTGGCATACATTGACATGAATCTGCCACAGGTGTACACGAACAAAGTAACGTCGTTTATAGCATTTTCCCTCCGGTCTAGGATCCAGTCCACAATCAGGCATTGCATTTAGTTGTCCTGTTTCTTTAGCCTCCTTTAATCTGGACTTTCTATGGCTTTTCTTCATCTGCTACGACATGGACATTTTAAAACCTCTTTTAAAAAATATTTGTTTCTTTTGCCTGCATTGGGTCTTCACTGTGGCATGTGGGATCTAGTTCCCTGAACAGGGATCCAACCTGGGTTCCCTACAGTGGAAGCTCGGAATCGCACACACTGGACCACCAGGGAAGTTCCAACATGGATTTTTTTTTTTTTTTTTTAAGAATAACCCCTCATACCAGCCTTTTAGAAAATAATAGATTGCTCCTTATTTGGGGTTTATGTCACATTTCCTCAGGAGCAGATGGGGGGTATGCATTTTTGGCAGCAACTTGTATGGGGGTGCTGTACATGCAAAGGGCACCCCATCAGGAGGCACCCAGGCCACACCCCTTACTGGTGGTGAGGGTGTTGACCGCCTGGTTCAGGTATGCTCAATCCCTCCACGGCATAATCGCTGTTTCTTTATTCTCCCTGCAGCTGATAGGAAATCAGGGAGGAGACACTTGGAGATGATGCAAATATGGTATTTCTCACGAACCCTCTTCCTAGACTGACCGCAAGAGAGTCCCAGCAGAAGACTCTCACCTGCTCCAGGCTTCACCTGTCAAGCATTTCTGAATCTCACAAGGGCTGTGAACTCAGGAGGATGTCGTTATTAAAAAAAAAAGAAAACAATGTTTGTCCTTTTGAGGGTTAACTTCCTTAGAAGTTTTCCTGACATTGATACACATCCTGATGTAATACCCGGCAGAAAAGACCAAGTTCTGGCCCAGGCTGATTTGCTTGGATCATCTGAAGGTAACTGTGGTCCTTAATGATTGAGGCTCTTTGTATATTTGCTAAAAGCTATGGTTAAATTTCCCAGAATTTGCACACGTCATGTACTGATAACTTTCATACAATCCCAGTGATGTCCCTTCCCTAAAGCTGGTCCATGGCCCCGCTCTGAGGACCCTGCCTGGAGGATTCCCCCAGCCTGGTGCTCTTGTCATGGTTTGAAGATCTGCAGGTATGGGTGGAGAACTACAGAATTCTCACTCTGAGTCTCTTCCCTGCAGAGTTGCTGCTTCCTTAAAGGACATTCCCCACCAGCCGCTCACCTTCTATGTACGCTATGCATGATGCCTGTTTTGATGAGGCCATTGAATTGGTTATTTGTGGTCTTTTCATTAAATGTATCAGAAAAGCCAGAATTTGTATTACCCACCATGAGGACTGTCTCAGGAATGCTTTGAGCTGCAGCTAGCGGAAGCCCAACCAACAGTGGCCTGAACAAGCAAAGGTGTCTTTTTCTCCTACAACAAGGAGCTTGCAGGCAGGTGCCTGCCGGGATGTTTCAGTCACCCCGCCAATTCAGCACGGCAGCTGTCACCCTCGTGGCTGCCCCACCATGGTGCTGTAGCAGCCAGGGCAGCCCCCAGCAGCAGGTCTGTGTTCCAGGCAGGAAAAGGGACACAGAGGAAGCAGTTTCAGCTGCAAGACAGCATCTGTTTCCTCCCATGCCCCATCTCAGTGTTACCCCAAGTTAGCCTCCCTGGCATCAGCGGTGATGGATGTCAAGGGGAGGGGCTCTGGGTGCAGCGTTGAGTTTCTCCATCTCTGGTACCTGCCAGCTCACGATCTTCATGAATGACTCCTGCCTCCACACCAGGTGCCTACCCGTGAGATGAACACAGAAGACAGTGGCTCGAGTTGTCCCCACAACTATGGATAATGTTGCTGCTGCTGCTGCTAAGTCGCTTCAGTCGTGTCCGACTCTGTGCGACCCCATAGACGGCAGCCCACCCGGCTCCCCCGTCCCTGGGATTCTCCAGGCAAGAACACTGGAGCGGGTTGCCATTTCCTTCTCCAATGCATGAAAGTGAAAAGTGAAAGTTAAGTCGCTCAGTCGTGCCCAACTCTTCGCGACCCCATGGACGGCAGCCCCCATGGATACTGTTAGTAGGAACCAAGACAGGCTCCTAGACATCCAATACCCTCACCACCCCTTCACCCAGCTCTACTCCTGATGTCCAATCTGCGGCTATGGCTGCAACATACTTTTTTAAAGCATCCTTTAAAAATCCCATCCTGGGGACTTCCCTGGTGGTCCAGTGATGAAGAATCTACCTGCCAACGCAAGGGACCTAGGTTCGATCCCTGGTCTGGGAGGAGTCCATACGCCTTGGAGCAACTAAGCCCACGTGCTGCAGCTACTGAGCCTGCATGCCTAGAGCATGTGCTTTGTAACAAGAGAAGCCCACACACCACAACGGAGAGTTGCCCCTCCTCTCTGCAGCTAGAGAGAAAGGTCGTGCCCAGCAACAGAGCCCGTGTGCCGCAACAGGGGCCCAGCACAGCCGCCCCCCGCAAATTACAACAAACGAAAAACCAATTTTGTTGTTTTGAAATGGTGGAAAGCCAAATTGCTCTTGTTTCGAAGTGAAGAGCAGCTGTCATAAACTGTACTCCACATAAAAGCAGGAGAATGGGCTTCCCTGGTGGCTCACCTGGTAAAGAATCCACCTGCAATGTGGGAGCCCTGGGCTCCATCCCCAGGTTGGGAACATCCCTTGGAGGAGGGCATGGCAACCCACTCCAGTATTCTTGCCTGGAGAATCCCCATGGACAGAGGAGCCTGGCGGGCTATGGTCACGGGGTCGCAAAGAGTGGGACATGACTGAGTGACTAAGCACAGCACAGCAAGATAAAAAATAGGGTCTTCGAGTCTAAAAAGTGCAATGGGCAAACACGTGGGATGATGCCCTGGACACCCCACCCACTGTCTGCAGACTGCCCCGTGTGCACCCCAGAACTGTGAATGCACGGGGAGCCAGGCTGGAGATGGGAGGAAGGAGAGCTGGCCAGCATGTTCATTCCTCCACCTCCCACCCTCAGTCTGGCTACAGCCCCTGACCACAGCCCGTGGCTCCTGAGGGTGGCTCTCCCCATCCTGCTGACCTGCTAACCCTCCCTCCACCTTTAAGCCCAAGGTGCTGGGGGCTTCCTGCTCCTCCAGCCCAGGGCCCAGCACTCTGCCTGGTCCTAACGCCAGTGTCCTTTGAATCCAGCTCCAACCTCCTTAGTCCTTCAGGATATGTCCTTCTCCCTTCAGCCCACAAAGGTCTCTTGTTCTCCCCAGCTTCTTGGCGCTTGCTTCCTTCAGCCAGCTTGACCAAACGTCCCGTTTGCCCAGGACAGTCCCATTTGTGCCTCTTGTCTCGTGTAGACCGCGGGGTCTATAAATGCGTGTGTGTGTTAGTCGCTAAGTCATGTCTGACTCTTGCAACCCCACGGACTGTAGCCTGCCAGGCTCCATTGTCCATGGGATTCTCCAGGCAAGAAGTATAGAACACGTTACCCAGTGGCAGGGTAACCGGAGTTTCTCTGTCACAGGCAATCCTCCTGTTTATGAGCAGTTGCAGCCCCCGTGGTGTCTGTCTCTACAGGAGGTTCAGGGCAGGTGCTCAGGGCCTGGTCATGTGGGTACAGAAGCTCTCCAGTGGTTCAGATTGAGCTTGGGTGCTTGCTCAGAAAGGAACGGCCACAGCAGCAGCTTGACTGGGGGACAAGCATTCAGGACAACCTGAATCCCGCCATCTAATATGGTCATTAACTTCAGGCAAGAATGGGATGCGTGCAGCAGAGCTGGATTCCCCAGCAAAACTGCCCTGTGGTGGATGGCCCTGACCTTCAAGTTCTGGATTGCCCTGTGGTTCCTTGTGTTGCAGTCAGGGCCCTGGAGGGACCGGCCACCAATTGAAAATCACATCATGTTTTAAAAGTGATGACAGCTCCTCAACAGCCAAATATCCTGGCCAGACCTGTCCCAGTGACCAAGGTAACTGGGTGTGGGGTGAGGAGGGGCTGTCTTTGTGGCCAGGTGTACGTGTGTGTGTTCAGTCACCAAGTCGTGTCTGGCCCTTTGTGACCCCGTGAACTGTAGCATGCCAGGCTCCTCTGTCCATGGGATTTTTCCAGGCAAGAATTTTGGAGTGGGTTGCCATTTCCTTCTCCAGGGGCTCTCCCCTACCCAGGGATCAAACCCACATCTCCTGTGTCTCCTGCATTGGCAGGCGGATTCTTTGCCACTGGGCCACCTGAGATGCCCTCCGGCTCAGGTGAGCCATCCTCAAATGGCCACTCACAGCATTCCTGGAGTTCCACGTGCCTCCCCACAGCTGGGTTACTCTTCCTAGATAAGGAGATTGACAGATCGATAGAGTCCACATAGAACTGGGGGGATTTGAAAGGACCTTTAGCATTTAGTGTACCCCAAAGGTCCTCACATCTCAATACCAAAAGGAGATTCAGCCCACAAGTCAATAATTGGCCTGTGGTCACACACACAAGTTGGCAGCAAATCTGAGGCTGGGTCAGGTGTCCCAAGGCCTTATCCACCACTCAGTGCAGATCGCCCTGTTCAGAGTCTGCACCGACAAAGCGGCTTTTCTTTACTCTGTACAGGTATTTTCTTTAGGGAGCCCTGCAGGATTGGGCCTCGAATGTGGCCCATTCTTCGCTTTAGTTACACGGGCAAACACATTTTCTAGAACACACGCAAAATGGCTTGAGATGAGTACCGTGCAACTGGACACCTAGGAAGTAGGTGGACACCTAGGAAGTGGGGAGGCAGGACAAAGGATTGAAAAACAGCAAGACAGAACCTCTGCTCTAAGGGAAGGGGCAGGGGTGGAGGGGAAGGGACCATCTGGGAAAGAGGAGCTTGTTTGGACAGAGCTATTTGAAAACTAGATTTATGGAAAAGAGATGGTTTTCTCTCCCCTTCTCACTGAGGCCACACCTTCCATTTGGTTTTCTGTGCTTCTCTTGCAGCAGAGTGGAGGGTGGACCGCTTGGCTCCTGGCTACCGTGGGCGATCGAGTTGTTGCCTTTGCTCCAAAATCAAGTGTCTCATTCAGTTAAAACCAGGAGAGAGCCAGGATCAAGGCCACCAAAACTCTTCCACAGCCTGTGACCCATACTTAAAGTATTTAATCTCAGTAAGAATCTCTTTGTTACAGGTTGTGATGGGGATGATGGTGATAAACGTCTAAGACTACGTGTATGTATGTTTGTCCATTTTGAAAACTTACGAACCAGCATGACCAGGAGACCACGCTTCTCAAAACGTTGTTCTAGAATGTCAAGTTATTGGCATGAAATGGTACCTACAGCTTTCACATCTAACTTTCCTTCTTATTTGCAATAACTACGTCCTCATTAGGGGCTTCTCCGCTAGCTCAGCTGCTAAAGCATCCACCTGCAATGCAGGAGACTGCAGTTCGATTCCTTGGTCGGGAAGATCCCATGGAGCAGGGCATGGGAACCCACTCTAGCATTCTTCCCTAGAGACTCTAGATTCTTCCTAGATTCTTCCCATGGACAGAGGTGCCTGGTGGGCTACAGTTCATGAAGTCGCAAAGAGTCAGACATGACAGCAACTAAGCACGAGACACAAGGCAAGACACTCTCATCCCTGATATGTATTTGCAGTTTCTCCATTTTCCTGATTAATCTTGCCAGACGCGTGCTTGTCTCGCTGATGTTTTCAAANAAAAAAAAAAGAAAACAATGTTTGTCCTTTTGAGGGTTAACTTCCTTAGAAGTTTTCCTGACATTGATACACATCCTGATGTAATACCCGGCAGAAAAGACCAAGTTCTGGCCCAGGCTGATTTGCTTGGATCATCTGAAGGTAACTGTGGTCCTTAATGATTGAGGCTCTTTGTATATTTGCTAAAAGCTATGGTTAAATTTCCCAGAATTTGCACACGTCATGTACTGATAACTTTCATACAATCCCAGTGATGTCCCTTCCCTAAAGCTGGTCCATGGCCCCGCTCTGAGGACCCTGCCTGGAGGATTCCCCCAGCCTGGTGCTCTTGTCATGGTTTGAAGATCTGCAGGTATGGGTGGAGAACTACAGAATTCTCACTCTGAGTCTCTTCCCTGCAGAGTTGCTGCTTCCTTAAAGGACATTCCCCACCAGCCGCTCACCTTCTATGTACGCTATGCATGATGCCTGTTTTGATGAGGCCATTGAATTGGTTATTTGTGGTCTTTTCATTAAATGTATCAGAAAAGCCAGAATTTGTATTACCCACCATGAGGACTGTCTCAGGAATGCTTTGAGCTGCAGCTAGCGGAAGCCCAACCAACAGTGGCCTGAACAAGCAAAGGTGTCTTTTTCTCCTACAACAAGGAGCTTGCAGGCAGGTGCCTGCCGGGATGTTTCAGTCACCCCGCCAATTCAGCACGGCAGCTGTCACCCTCGTGGCTGCCCCACCATGGTGCTGTAGCAGCCAGGGCAGCCCCCAGCAGCAGGTCTGTGTTCCAGGCAGGAAAAGGGACACAGAGGAAGCAGTTTCAGCTGCAAGACAGCATCTGTTTCCTCCCATGCCCCATCTCAGTGTTACCCCAAGTTAGCCTCCCTGGCATCAGCGGTGATGGATGTCAAGGGGAGGGGCTCTGGGTGCAGCGTTGAGTTTCTCCATCTCTGGTACCTGCCAGCTCACGATCTTCATGAATGACTCCTGCCTCCACACCAGGTGCCTACCCGTGAGATGAACACAGAAGACAGTGGCTCGAGTTGTCCCCACAACTATGGATAATGTTGCTGCTGCTGCTGCTAAGTCGCTTCAGTCGTGTCCGACTCTGTGCGACCCCATAGACGGCAGCCCACCCGGCTCCCCCGTCCCTGGGATTCTCCAGGCAAGAACACTGGAGCGGGTTGCCATTTCCTTCTCCAATGCATGAAAGTGAAAAGTGAAAGTTAAGTCGCTCAGTCGTGCCCGACTCTTCGCGACCCCATGGACGGCAGCCCCCATGGATACTGTTAGTAGGAACCAAGACAGGCTCCTAGACATCCAATACCCTCACCACCCCTTCACCCAGCTCTACTCCTGATGTCCAATCTGCGGCTATGGCTGCAACATACTTTTTTAAAGCATCCTTTAAAAATCCCATCCTGGGGACTTCCCTGGTGGTCCAGTGATGAAGAATCTACCTGCCAACGCAAGGGACCTAGGTTCGATCCCTGGTCTGGGAGGAGTCCATACGCCTTGGAGCAACTAAGCCCACGTGCTGCAGCTACTGAGCCTGCATGCCTAGAGCATGTGCTTTGTAACAAGAGAAGCCCACACACCACAACGGAGAGTTGCCCCTCCTCTCTGCAGCTAGAGAGAAAGGTCGTGCCCAGCAACAGAGCCCGTGTGCCGCAACAGGGGCCCAGCACAGCCGCCCCCCGCAAATTACAACAAACGAAAAACCAATTTTGTTGTTTTGAAATGGTGGAAAGCCAAATTGCTCTTGTTTCGAAGTGAAGAGCAGCTGTCATAAACTGTACTCCACATAAAAGCAGGAGAATGGGCTTCCCTGGTGGCTCACCTGGTAAAGAATCCACCTGCAATGTGGGAGCCCTGGGCTCCATCCCCAGGTTGGGAACATCCCTTGGAGGAGGGCATGGCAACCCACTCCAGTATTCTTGCCTGGAGAATCCCCATGGACAGAGGAGCCTGGCGGGCTATGGTCACGGGGTCGCAAAGAGTGGGACATGACTGAGTGACTAAGCACAGCACAGCAAGATAAAAAATAGGGTCTTCGAGTCTAAAAAGTGCAATGGGCAAACACGTGGGATGATGCCCTGGACACCCCACCCACTGTCTGCAGACTGCCCCGTGTGCACCCCAGAACTGTGAATGCACAGGGAGCCAGGCTGGAGATGGGAGGAAGGAGAGCTGGCCAGCATGTTCATTCCTCCACCTCCCACCCTCAGTCTGGCTACAGCCCCTGACCACAGCCCGTGGCTCCTGAGGGTGGCTCTCCCCATCCTGCTGACCTGCTAACCCTCCCTCCACCTTTAAGCCCAAGGTGCTGGGGGCTTCCTGCTCCTCCAGCCCAGGGCCCAGCCCTCTGCCTGGTCCTAACGCCAGTGTCCTTTGAATCCAGCTCCAACCTCCTTAATCCTTCAGGATATGTCCTTCTCCCTTCAGCCCACAAAGGTCTCTTGTTCTTCTCCCCAGCTTCTTGGCGCTTGCTTCCTTCAGCCAGCTTGACCAAACGTCCCGTTTGCCTAGGACAGTCCCCATTTGTGCCTCTTGTCTCGTGTAGACCGCGGGGTCTATAAATGCGTGTGTGTGTTAGTCGCTAAGTCATGTCTGACTCTTGCAACCCCACGGACTGTAGCCTGCCAGGCTCCATTGTCCATGGGATTCTCCAGGCAAGAAGTATAGAACACGTTACCCAGTGGCAGGGTAACCGGAGTTTCTCTGTCACAGGCAATCCTCCTGTTTATGAGCAGTTGCAGCCCCCATGGTGTCTGTCTCTACAGGAGGTTCAGGGCAGGTGCTCAGGGCCTGGTCATGTGGGTACAGAAGCTCTCCAGTGGTTCAGATTGAGCTTGGGTGCTTGCTCAGAAAGGAACGGCCACAGCAGCAGCTTGACTGGGGGACAAGCATTCAGGACAACCTGAATCCCGCCATCTAATATGGTCATTAACTTCAGGCAAGAATGGGATGCGTGCAGCAGAGCTGGATTCCCCAGCAAAACTGCCCTGTGGTGGATGGCCCTGACCTTCAAGTTCTGGATTGCCCTGTGGTTCCTTGTGTTGCAGTCAGGGCCCTGGAGGGACTGGCCACCAATTGAAAATCACATCATGTTTTAAAAGTGATGACAGCTCCTCAACAGCCAAATATCCTGGCCAGACCTGTCCCAGTGACCAAGGTAACTGGGTGTGGGGTGAGGAGGGGCTGTCTTTGTGGCCAGGTGTACGTGTGTGTGTTCAGTCACCAAGTCGTGTCTGGCCCTTTGTGACCCCGTGAACTGTAGCATGCCAGGCTCCTCTGTCCATGGCATTTTTCCAGGCAAGAATTTTGGAGTGGGTTGCCATTTCCTTCTCCAGGGGATCTCCCCTACCCAGGGATCAAACCCACATCTCCTGTGTCTCCTGCATTGGCAGGCGGATTCTTTGCCACTGGGCCACCTGAGATGCCCTCCGGCTCAGGTGAGCCATCCTCAAATGGCCACTCACAGCATTCCTGGAGTTCCACGTGCCTCCCCACAGCTGGGTTACTCTTCCTAGATAAGGAGATTGACAGATCGATAGAGTCCACATAGAACTGGGGGGATTTGAAAGGACCTTTAGCATTTAGTGTACCCCAAAGGTCCTCACATCTCAATACCAAAAGGAGATTCAGCCCACAAGTCAATAATTGGCCTGTGGTCACACACACAAGTTGGCAGCAAATCTGAGGCTGGGTCAGGTGTCCCAAGGCCTTATCCACCACTCAGTGCAGATCGCCCTGTTCAGAGTCTGCACCGACAAAGCGGCTTTTCTTTACTCTGTACAGGTATTTTCTTTAGGGAGCCCTGCAGGATTGGGCCTCGAATGTGGCCCATTCTTCGCTTTAGTTACACGGGCAAACACATTTTCTAGAACACACGCAAAATGGCTTGAGATGAGTACCGTGCAACTGGACACCTAGGAAGTAGGTGGACACCTAGGAAGTGGGGAGGCAGGACAAAGGATTGAAAAACAGCAAGACAGAACCTCTGCTCTAAGGGAAGGGGCAGGGGTGGAGGGGAAGGGACCATCTGGGAAAGAGGAGCTTGTTTGGACAGAGCTATTTGAAAACTAGATTTATGGAAAAGAGATGGTTTTCTCTCCCCTTCTCACTGAGGCCACACCTTCCATTTGGTTTTCTGTGCTTCTCTTGCAGCAGAGTGGAGGGTGGACCGCTTGGCTCCTGGCTACCGTGGGCGATCGAGTTGTTGCCTTTGCTCCAAAATCAAGTGTCTCATTCAGTTAAAACCAGGAGAGAGCCAGGATCAAGGCCACCAAAACTCTTCCACAGCCTGTGACCCATACTTAAAGTATTTAATCTCAGTAAGAATCTCTTTGTTACAGGTTGTGATGGGGATGATGGTGATAAACGTCTAAGACTACGTGTATGTATGTTTGTCCATTTTGAAAACTTACGAACCAGCATGACCAGGAGACCACGCTTCTCAAAACGTTGTTCTAGAATGTCAAGTTATTGGCATGAAATGGTACCTACAGCTTTCACATCTAACTTTCCTTCTTATTTGCAATAACTACGTCCTCATTAGGGGCTTCTCCGCTAGCTCAGCTGCTAAAGCATCCACCTGCAATGCAGGAGACTGCAGTTCGATTCCTTGGTCGGGAAGATCCCATGGAGCAGGGCATGGGAACCCACTCTAGCATTCTTCCCTAGAGACTCTAGATTCTTCCTAGATTCTTCCCATGGACAGAGGTGCCTGGTGGGCTACAGTTCATGAAGTCACAAAGAGTCAGACATGACAGCAACTAAGCACGAGACACAAGGCAAGACACTCTCATCCCTGATATGTATTTGCAGTTTCTCCATTTTCCTGATTAATCTTGCCAGACGCGTGCTTGTCTCGCTGATGTTTTCAAACTGCTAGTTGTCAGTCTCATTTTCAGATGTAGGGTGAGTTTTCCTTGGGCTCAGGGAGATCTGGTCCTTTGTGTTTGCTTCTTTATTAACTCCTTTCTTTATCCGAGATGGTTGCTGTCCTTTTGTTCAAGTTCTGCACTCAGCGCGCGGATGTCAATGTCTGTCTTAGAGCAGGTGTAAGATGCCGGCTCTCGGTCCGCGGTGTGCAGACGTGCGATTCTATTCTCGTCTCTCCTCAGACATTCCTCTGACAGGTCCTCGTTCCTGCTTGACAACAAGAACACTAAATTTAACTCCCGTTAACCCAGTAAACAGTTCCATCAGGCATTTTCCTCTAGCGGCATCTGGTTTAAAGCTTCATCCCTTTCAGGTAAATATCTGAGCCCATTCGAGGGTGAGTCCACCACCTCCGTCTGCTCCAGGCTCTTCTCCAAGCCCAGGCGCAGCTGCCAGGAGGAGAATGCGGGAGCCCTCTGACCCCTTCGCATCCCAGGAGCCCACGCCTGCAGTCTGCTGAGGTCGCTGGGCCTCGGGGTGTCACCCAGAGAGGTGCATGCCTGTGGCTGGCCGTGGACTATAGGGGTGGGGTCCCCATCAGATTCTTGGAGACTTCTCTCGTGTCCCATGGTGACCCCTGGGTCTTCAGGCACCATCCTCTCCTCCCCTAGCCAACCAGTGTTGGGGATCCTACAGAGTCTCTGCTCAGCACTGCTCTCATTCTTATGAGAAGGGGCACTCCCAGCCCACCAGTGGGTGGTACCTGGGGAGGCATGGCTGGCCCTCCAGCCACATCAGTGGCCTCCCTGGGTCCACAGGAACTCGAGGAATCCTGTCCCATCCACCTTGACATGATGGGCACAGGTGGGAGCTGCCTGCCCTCCTTCCCCCAGCTCTTATGTACCTGTGGGTCTGCTTCTTGGCTACCTTCAGGGGAAGGGGGTGCTTCTGCTGAACCCTGAGCCCTTCAGACTTCAGGGAAGACGATCTTGTTGCTATGGGGGGGGTCACTTTTCCACCCCACCTCCCACCTCCCAGTGTACTGTGCTGTCCTTTGTCTCATGGGATGATCTGCTGGGATGAGGATGGAAGGCAGGCGGGACAGCAGAGTGGTCCAGTGTCCTCAGTTACTGCCGGGGACCGTCTCCTTGCAGAATGTATTAATCTGCAGGTGCTTTGCCTCCCCATGATGTCTTTCCTCCAGAAACAGAGGAGAGAGGTGGGTGTGGTCAGGCAGCCTCTGATCTCAAAGCCTTTTCTTTTTCCCTTGTGGTCCACGGCGAGAAATCATCTGGCCATCTCGTTGCCCAGGACTAACCCTGGTGTGCGAGACGGGAGTTAAAGGCATGAAGGCGGGGAACTTGCCTGCCTCTCCCCACTTCTGAGGCCTCCAGGAGCTTCAGTGGTCCTTGGCCGGTGGCTGCCTCTCTGTGGTCACTGCCTCTGTGTCACACGGCCTCTGCCCTATGCGCCTCTGCTTTCTCATAAGGACTCTCTCATTGGATGAGGGCCCACCCTCATCCAGGAGGATCTCATCTCACCAGTTACTTCCCAAATAGAGTCTCCCTCACAACTCCAGGTGGACGTGAATCTTTGGGGGACTCTATCCAACCCAATGTGGTGTGGGACTCGGGGTCTCTGCTGAAGCTGACACCTTCCCAGGATCTCTCAGCTCCTCTCCAGGTGAGCAGGCCAGATCCAGGGGACCGTGGAACATCTGAGGCTCTCATTGGTTTTCCTGGACTCTCCACCTGCCACAGAAGCGCAGGTGTTTTGGAGGCTGGAATGTGGTCTTACGGGCCCTGGATAATCTGAGCATCATGGGCAGCACCCGCATCTCCAGGAGACGATGGACCGCTTCTACCTTTGCTGTGAGTAGCTGCTCCTTCAGTCCCCAAGGCAGAGGAGTGGGAGGTCCAGCATCAGCTGACACTGCTCGTGGCCTGGGCTGCGTTTACAGTGCCTGGTGCCTTTGTGCTTCTGCCCAGCCAGGTGAAGCACTGAATAGAGTGTCTGCCACCATGTAAGAGTGAGCATCAGACTTGGGGGCCCCAGAAGGTCTAGCTGAGAGTTTTCAGGTTTGGGGCAAACATAGCTGTCACCTGATCTACTGAAGCTCTAAGTGGCTGCGTGTTGCAATGACCCAGAATTCTTGAAAGAACTGATGTCTGAGTCCCAGTGCTGATGCGAGTTAAATATGTGAACTGTTAGAAACTGGTTCTAATATGAATCCTGGAAATGGGTTGTGGCCTGGGTTTAGGGGATTGTTAAAGTCTCTTTTTTCAAAACAGCTTTATTTAGGTCCAGTTAACCCTCATGATTCACGCAGTTCCAAGTGCATAGTACAGTGGTTTTCGGTAGTCACAGGCTTATGTCCGTCATCACAATCTTGTTTTAGAACGTTTTCGTTGCCCCTAAAAGGAGCCCCAGACGTGTCAGCAGGCACCTCGTTACCACCACTGCTCTCTCAGCCCCAGGCAATCCGCTTTCTGTCTCTGGAGATCTGTCCATCCTGGCCTAACTGGCTCCTTTCCTTAACACGTTTTCAGGGCTCATCCATGTAGCAACATTCCTTTTTATTGCTGCACACCGTCCTATTGTATGCATGTGCCACAGTGTATGTCTCCACTCACCAGTCATGGACATTTATGTTCCTTCCATACTTTTGCTGTCATGAGTAACGCTGCTACGAACATTCACATGCAAGTTTTCCTGTGGATGCTCCATTGCCTTGAAGTTTACCATTTCCTGGAACTTCCCTGGTGACACAGTGGCGAAGAATCTGCCTGTGAATGCAGGGGACACAGGTTCAACCCCTGGTCTGGGAAGATTCCGCATCTGAGGGGCAACTAAGCCCGTGCGCCACCACTATTGAGCCTATGCTCTGGGACGTGTGAAGGGTAACTGCTGAAACCCACGTGCCTACGGCCTGCGCTCCACAGCAAGAGAACCCACTGCAACGAGAAGCCCACCCACCCCAGTGAAGAGTAGCCCCTGCTTGCTGCAGCTAGAGAGAGCCNACCACTATTGAGCCTATGCTCTGGGACGTGTGAAGGGTAACTGCTGAAACCCACGTGCCTACGGCCTGCGCTCCACAGCAAGAGAACCCACTGCAACGAGAAGCCCACCCACCCCAGTGAAGAGTAGCCCCTGCTTGCTGCAGCTAGAGAGAGCCCACACACAGCAACAGAGATCCAGTGCAATCAAATATACATAAATAATTAAAATTATAACCAAAAAAAGTTTACCATTTCCTGTCGATCTATGAATGTTTCAAAAGAAGAAATTGGTTATTACCTCTCACTAGTATAAGCCAGCTTCTTCTTGGTAGGGTTTGCTTCTCATATCTAGTCCTGATCTTTCTGTAATTAAACAGAATCTCTTGTAATTAAAATGTAGCTTGATAGTAATTTTTATTTTAGTCCAATCTGATAACCTCTGTCATTTTACTGGCAAATTTAGTCCATTCATAATCATAATTCCTATTCTGGGTTTGCACCTACCATATTATGAAATTTCTTATTTTACATTTTATATATTTTCCTCTTTTCTTGTCTTTCTGATTGAGCTTTCGGCAGTTCAGCCCCACCCCAGTAGTTTGGAAATTACATAGATCTGTATTCTTTCTTTAGTTAGCCTTACATTGTGAATATTTAGTCTAAAAGGAATCAATGTTTCCTCATTTATTCTCAAAAAGTAGAACCATAGAATGTTTCAACTTCTATCATCCTTCCCAGTGTATATTAAAAAAGAAAGAAAGAAAAAACAGCAAACAGCTTCTTCATTTGAAATATTCATAAATTGACAGGGGAATTTCACTGGTGGTCCAGTGGCTAAGAGTAGGCCTTCTAATGTAGGACGCAGGTTTGAACCCTAGTCAGAGAACAA
>SJYX01018690.1:0-14090 GCA_006410675.1 Oreotragus oreotragus
CCAGATGCCATGACCTTCGTTTTCTGAATGTTGAGCTTTAAGCCAACTTTTTCACTCTCTAGGCAGCTATTAAAACCGTGCTATAGAAAATTAATTAATGACATGGGGGATTTTAAGAATATACTGTTGCTATAAAAATTTTGCTGATGAAATTCTCTGTTTTGCATAAGACTAATTATCAAACTATTAATAGTTTTAATTTTATCCAAATAATACTATAACACAACTGTTACTTTCTGGTGGTGCATATTTTGTAATCTTCCTTTATGAGATTTAAAAAAAAATTTCCTATTTTTACCTTGCACATTTATTGCCTTTTTGTAACAAAAAATATTTTTTGAGTTAGGCTCTTCATTTTAAAAAGTGGAATAACAGAAAATATCCATCTATTTTTGTGCTGAAGTATTCATCAGTGCAACAGTATGTAATTATTACACCTTAACACTTGCAGTGACAGGACTTTATGGTGACAGCACTGTTGGTTATGCCCTTCATCAGCATTCGTCACTTCCCCAGCCCCTCCCTCAGGCTAGCCCTCCCTGTGAAGCATCAGGCTTTGCAGCAGATTGACTTGTCTTTATATTCTTAAAGCTTTCAGAACATACAATCACTTGCTTTCCAGAAAGGAACTGGTATAGGCATCACTCAGAGCTATTACAGATTCAGTTTCAGAACATCAGAATACACTGAATATTGCAGTAAAGTGAGTCAAGTGAATTTTCTGGTTTTCCAGGGCATATAGAAGTTATACACTATACTATACCCAAGCATGTGTGCAATAGCATTATGTCTGAAAAAAAAAAAAAAATAACATACAGACCTTAACTTAAAAATAAGGCATTGCTAAAATATATTAACCATCATAAGAGACTTCAGTAAGTCATAGTAGTAATATCAAAGATCATTGATGTTACGGATCACCAAAGCAACTGCAACAATAGTGAAACTCTTTGATATATTGTGAGAATTACCAAAAGGTGACACAGAGACATGGAATAACCAGATGCTGATGGAAAAATGGTGCCTATATACTTGCTTGATGCAGGTTTATGACAAGCTCTCAATTTGTAAAAACAGAAGTATGTGGGAAGCACAATAAAACAAGGTATGTCTACAGTTCTAAAGCAAGCAATAAAAATAAGATTGCCTCAAAAATTGAAGGTTTGAGAGAGAACATTATTTGTGATGTTTTTGCTACATTGAAAGCCAACTGGTAATTCGAAGCTCTAGAATAACATGTAAGCTTTACACCTGGGGTAATGGAGCACAGAAGACAATCCCCAACCCTGAAGCGGGGGGATGCCTGTCTCTTGGTGCCCTGAGGTCTAATCCTGTTATTCTTACCAGAGGAATAAGCAACCACAACCAGCTCAGACTAAGATGTAAACACGGGGCCAAGGTTACATCTCCTGGTGGGACCTCCCCATGACATCACTGCTGATCTCAACCAGGGAGCCTTAAGCTGAAGGTCTCCCAACACAGGAGTGGAAAGAGCAGCTCCACAGTGAAGGGTAAGATCCTTTCCTGGAAACAAGGTCATTCATCACAAAGGTGACAGGTTCCAAACAGAACCCTTGCCTTTCCCTTCTCCCTCCATCTTCCCCATTCACCCAGATGCTCAGTCTCTGCACCCAGAAACCAGCGTCAACCTCTCTCTCTGCCCTCGGAGCCCATGTTCAATCCATCTCACAGTCCACTCGGCTCCACCTCCTTATCTACCCCAGGTCCCACCATCTCACCGTTTCCACTGCAGGCACCTTAGACTAAGCCAACAGTCTAGAGAGGGCACATTGTGAGAGAGTGAGCACTGAATCTGGAGAACTGAAAGACCATCAGTGTGGTTTTAGCTATAAAGGAAGGAGGGAGAACAGAGTGAGACAAATTAGAAAGTTGGGGAGGGACGGGCAGTGAGCTGCTTCATGAAACTACTTTAAATATTTGTTCACAGACATTGACCAAGAGAGAAAAAATGTGAGGTTATAGAAATTTATAACCTCCTTACCAGGAGATATTGGTAAGTAAAAAACACTCGCTCCTTGGAAGAAAAGTTATGACAAACCTAGACAGTGTATTAAAAAGTAGGCATTGCTTTGCTGACAAAGGCCCATATAGTCAAAGCTATGGTTTCTCCAGAAGTCATGTATGGATGTGAGAGTCAGACCATAAAGAAGGCTGGGTGCCAGTCTAAGAACTGATGCTTTTGAACTGTGGTGCTGGAGAAGACTCTTAAGAGTTCCTGGACTGCAGGAGATCAAACCCGTCAATCCCAAAGGAAATCAACCCTGAATATTCACTGGAAGGACTGATGCTGCAGCTGAAGCCCCAATACTTTGGCCGCCTGATGCAAAGAGCTAACTTACTGGAAAAGACCCTGATGATGGGGAAGATTGGGAGAAGGAGGAGAAGGGGATGACAGAAGGTGAGATGGTTGGATTGGATCACCGACTCATTGAACATGAGTTTGAGTGAGCTCTGGTAGATAGCAAAAGACAGTGAAGCCTGGCGTGCTGCAGTCCATGGGGTTGCAAAGAGTTGGACATGACTGAGTGACTGAACAACAAACCAGTAAGTAAAGCATTAAAAAAATGATTGTATTTTGATAATATCAAGAAAGATGACTGGTTGGGAGGGTATAGATGTTCACATCTGCAGATCAGGTGCTGAATGATAACACTTTAGGACTGACCAGGCAACATGTCCTCCTAATTCTGTCCTTCAGTTTCCCTAACCAACCAAACATTTCAAGCTGACAGTACTTCTAAGAATTAGATGATAAAAAGAATCTGTTACCATGAATGTCATTAATGCTGTAATACCAAAAACCAAAAATAAATATTCAGGGTACATTTAGGAACAAAGAATTTAATTGAACAGACCCTTAACTGAGCTGGAGATCAAGCCATCTTTCTGCTGCTATGTCTAAAGCCTGACAAAGAACTTGAAATAGGTAAATTTCACAGCATCATTTATTTGTTATGGAAAAATGGTGCGCTGGGGGACAGTCTTTGAAATACAATGTTGAGAGGTAAGACCATAAAAGTGACAGGTAAAAATTAGAAATAAAAGGTTACTTTTCCAATTAGCATTCAAGAACACAAAAGGAAGGACTAAGGATGCCTGGCGCAAAACATTTCTAGACCTTAAGAGTCACGGTTGGGCAATCTTGAATGTTACCCCATCTCTCATGAAAGTCTGCAGGTAGAGCCTGCTTCCTGTGATGTCTAATCCAGGTAGCCAGAAACACTGCTTGGAGCCTAGAGCATCCTTTTGGTTGGGGATGCCCCTCTCCTGTCATCTGCCTTCCCAGAGGGAGGCATGTCCAGCTTGGGGAGTGAGACTACAGGCACTGCCTCAGTGCTGACAGCCTGGTATCTACTCAGTGCCCCGCTGATGATCCCATCTGACAATGCATGTGAAGTAGGACAGGAGGTGATATTCCAGAAGCTGCCCAAGAAGTCAAAAGAGATGGTACTATTATCCTTAGACATAAGGAACTGTGGGTATCACTGACCACCCATTAGTGATTATTACCTGTTTTGTATGGACCATCAACATACCTTAAAGTATCTTGCATTCCCTGAGATTAGTTGCTGCCAAAGTTTTTCCTTTGAGGAATGTTTCTCTTATGTTATAAAGCCACATCCCATTTCTCATTTATTGAAACTGAGCAAGCGACAGACGGAAAGGACAAGTAAAGAGATAAAACGAAAAAGAGAGAGAAAAAGAATAGATGGAGGAAGGAAATAGAGCTAATGAAGGAAATACTAAATTACTAAGGAAGAAAGAGCCAACCAAACCTGGAAAGGAAGATACTAGACAGATATCCAGAGACCAATGCCTGGAGCCTGCTGTGTGTACAGAACAGAGATATTGTGTGAGAGACTCGCTGGTTGTTTGGTTAGCCTCTCATCCCTGATTTGCCTTTCTTTCCAAACTCTCATCTGTGATGCAGAAGCTGGGTCTCTGCAAGTCACTGCAGCAGTTCAGACTCTTTTGCCAGGTGGCCTTTGTTAGGTCCTGCCAGTAGGGGGCACTAGAGGGAGACTGAAGGTGGGAAACACCAATAATGTGTTACCTGACTCTGCTACTAGCATCATCTCAGCACTGGGACCTGACTCCAGCTCCCGGCTATTAGCACCTGGAGAACCAGCCCCATCCTGCCCCCTCACAAATATGACCCGCAACCGGGCAGTGACCTCTCCTCAGAGGTCCGAGCATCAGTTCTTTAGGGCCCCTCTTCTGAATTCTCAGGTCTGAAGATTTGTCCAAGGATATGGTAGCTGCTTTCTAAAATCATTACCCAAGTGTTTCATTTTTATAGCCCTCTAATCCCTGTGTAGTACATTTCTTATATTAAATCCTTTCAGTTAAAAAATACTGTTTTTCTCATTAGGCTGTTTCTTCTCATGGACTCCTGAGAAATTCTACAACTTTAGCCATCAACCTCCTGGCAGTCTAAATTCGAGTCTATGTTTTTGGAAGTGAAAGTGAAGTCGCTCAGTCGTGTCCGACTCTTTGCAACCCCATGGATGTACCCCACCAGGCTCCTCCGTCCATGGGATTCTCCAGGCAAGAATACTGGAGTGGGTTGCCATTTCCTTCTCCAGGGATCTTCCCGACCCAGGTATCAAACCCAGGTCTCCCACATTGCAGGCAGATGCTTTAACCTCTGAGCCACAAGGGAAGGGCATTTTTTTGAAAAGAGAATCCAAAAATGCTGAAACAACTATGACACAGTGAAAATGACTGTGTTCTACCCCACTAAAATATGGAGCTATAACTTGGGTTTGGCCCAAGTTTTAACAGTTGACCATCATAAAGAAATGACAACTCAAATAAACTTTTAATATGAAAATATAAGATTATTGGATATAATATTTAATAGTACATTCTTAAAGTATAGGTAAATACTTGAGTAATTTTCAGGAATGTGAGAAGAAACTAAGAGAAACATTAATGGAGGTTTCTATCAAATTTTACAAGGAAGAATACATTGAAAATTGAACATAAATGGAAACAGCTAAAATGGTGAGGGTCTTACCATTATCCGTTCACAGTCAATAACGGTGCTCAACCTGTGTGCAATGGTCACCACAGTGCACTGGGCAAATCTCTCACAAATTCTTTTTTGTATTAACTCATCAGTTCTAGAAACAAAGAAGTTGACTTAGTTTAGTAAAGACAGGAAAAGCAGATTTAAGACTTAAAAATATCCTATGATATTTTTACAATGTTTTTTAAAATCAATACTTTAATATATAGTCTTGTTCCTAAAAAACTAAGTACAAAAAGTCTACTTAGAAATTTACTATTTTTCATAAAATGACTGAAAATTAGTCTTCCCTCAACATTGCTTAAAAGAGCTGGATTTAGGAATTCAGCTCTCTTAGGATGTCTCATAACAACACTGACACCATACAATATGTCTTGGTTTTATCCTTTGTTTCCTGGAATTAATATTATCAACAGATATCCATGAGGCCAAGCGAGCACTTAGAAACATTTCAAAGATTCACTAAATGTTTTCCATTTACCACATTTACAAGTCAGTTCAAAATTTCCTGGGGCTCAGTTCCACACCTTGGATCCACGTATGATGTGGCTTTGTCAAGAATCAGTATCTGATTCTTCCTGAGAATAGTCCTGGCAAGGCACACCAGTTGTTTCTGACCAACACTCAAGTTCAGTCCAGATTCTGCCAATTCAGTGTTCATTTTAGCAGGAAGATCTTTGATGGATTCTTTAAATTGTACCTGTGGATACAGAAAGAATGACATTTTTCTTATGCAAACTGTTCCTGAAGTAGGCAAACCTCTTAGACATTAGAGCTTTGACATCCTCAGGACTTCTTACATATCTTACAGGTACAGCCAAGTGATGGGGAGAGCTCTTTCCAATGAGTGTTCACTGAGAAAGATGGTAGAGTCAGCTCAGGAAAGAAAGATCTCAGTGTCCCCCATCCCACCACAGGATATCCACCAGAAACACCCACCAGAAACCCCACCTAGGGGTTAGTTAAGGAAGTCTCTCAAAAAGTGAAGCTATTTCTCCCAGTGTGATTTAAACAGAAAAGTTAAAAGGATCTTTATGGTTGAGTCAAGTTTCCCAAAGTACATTTTACATAGGAGTTGGTACACTAGAGAAAAACTTTCAAAAATTTTATAAAAAATCTGGTTCTCTGAAGATATAGTCTTATTGGCCCTTTGCTACTTTCTAAAGTTTAATATATGCAAGTTTCAAACAATGGCAAACTGCCTCTTATACATTAGTAATCCTGGAGCCCATTCTAAAGATGGTTCTTTTCCAAGTTTAATCCTATAAATAGTGGACCAATGAAGTGCATTTTCTTCAGTGTCATAAATGCATTGTAGTGAATGAAGATGATGAAAAATAAAACACATCTTATTTCCCCAGCATATGGATGTAGGTTACTGTTGTTCAGTCGCTGAGTCGTGTCCAACACTGCAACCGCAGGGACAGCAGCACACCAGGGTTCCTTGCCCTTCACTATTGCTTGGAGTTTGCTGAAACCCGTGTCCATACGTCAGTGATGCCATCCAACCATCTTGTCCTCTTTTGTCCCCTTCTTAACCTGATTTCATCTTTTCCAGCATCGGGGGCTTTTCCACTGAATTGTCTCTTCACATCAGGTGGCCAGAGTACTGGAGCTTCAGCTTCATCATCAGTCCTTCCAAGGAAAATTCAGGGTTGACTTCCTTTAGGATTGACTTTCTTTATTTGTTGTGGTCCAAGGGACTTACAACTATCTTCTCCAGAACCCAGTTCAAAAGCATCAGTTCTGCAGCGCTCCGCCTTATTTATGGTCCAACTTTCACACTGGTACATCTTGATTTCTTTTGTCAGTATCTTTTAGTTTTATGAGTACAGGTCTTCTGTCTCCTTAGGTGGGTTTACTCCTAGGTATTTTATTCTTTTTGTTGCAATGGTAAATGGGATTGTTTTCTCAATTTCTCTTTCTGATCTTTCATCATTAATTTATAGGAATGTTCATTCTTACTTTTTAAAAGCAAAAGACTATGTATGGCAGAATCACTACAATATTGTAAAGTAATTAGCCTTCAATTAAAATAAATAAATTAAAAAAGAAGTCTAGGGTTTCTGCCATCAGTAGAACTGATTTGTAAAAGGAGTGCAAATACACAAAATAGTTAAAAAAATAAAATACAAACTGATAGCAACTTAATAGTCAAACTTTTTTTTTTCATGCAAGGGTGAGGAAACTCAAAGAAGCAGAGCAAGGGACATGACATAAATAACAGAAAATTCTTTCAAAATGAACCTACCCATATAAAAGCTGAGCAGATGTTCCAAGGTTCTGTTATCTGTATTAATGCTACAGCATTAAAATGACATAATTGCCAATAAATAATCATCATTAATTCTGACTATATAATTTATCTTTATAAACACTTTCCTATGAAATGTCTACATTTTATTAGTATGCTCTTGTTTATATCTTTTGGTTAATAAGGAAAAACTACTATTGTCTCCACTCAGGAGATGTTTCCTAAGACCAGATGAATAAAATGAATATTGGAGTGTAATGGAGTAATTAATTCACTAGGTTACTAGTAGAATTTGATCCCACAGTTTTAACGTTTAATTGAATACTCTGCTAAGGACAAGATAATGTGTCTATTTGTTCAGGGTTCTAGGAAAATAGCTAAAATGAAAACATGCCACATTATATTGTTGCTTTTCATCATCATCAATACACACATTTTTAAGCACACCCATGGTCATCAGTGTTTTCTTAGGAGGTTACCAAAGTCAGTGAAATTGATACGCTCCAATTAAGTATCTTCAGTTCAGTTCAGTCGCTCAGTCGTGTCCGACTCTTTGCGACCCCATGAATTACAGCACGCCAGGCCTCCCTGTCCATCACCAACTCCCGGAGTTCACTCAGACTCACATCCATCCATCCAGCCATCTCATCCTCTGTTGTCCCCTTCTCCTCCTGCCCCCAATCCCTCCCAGCATCAGTCTTTTCCAATGAGTCAACTCTTCACGTGAGGTGGCCAAACCTCATGCGAAGAGCAAATCTCTAAATGTAAACACACATATACTGATGCTGACAAGTTAATTACAGTTACTATTAATAAATTACCTCTTCTAAGGCATTCCACAGTTCGTTATCCGTATGCTCATTAAAGGGATCCAGATTTTCCCTCATTGTTCCAGTGAATAAAACAGGTTCCTAAATATGCCAAAACAGTGAGTGTTATTACCTTAACCTCTTTTTATTTTATTCTAATGTGTACAGACTGTCAAAATTAAAATACAAAAACATCTAAATTCATTAATTATTAATGATAAAGTTGCAACTGTATGTTTACAAAACAGTATCTCTAAAATAATTTTCCATTGTACAAAGTGTGCTACAAAATATCTTCTGGACTACTGAACACTAACAGAAGAAAGTGTTGAAGAAGTTTTTTTCATCTTAAGGAAAAAGCTGAAGACAAAGAAAGATGTGATTTTTTTTTTTAATACCACCCTGGTAATAAATAGCTATTTAAATACTCACACAAACTGAGGAAATAATTACATGAGAAACTTAACATCAAGATCTACATAAATTAACTGCCAATCATGGTGTGACTGGGAAATACCAATAGCATGATTAGTAGAGGTTTACGCCTCAAAGCAAACCATTAAATATTTACACATTAGCACTGAAGACTAAACTAGGTTATTTTCTTCATTGGTCAGACTATCTTCTAGGATCTGGACTCTCTCCACATGTGTGAAATGAACATCCCCACATGTGCAAGTGGAACGTCAGCTCCTGAGGTCTGCAGCACCTCTGTCCATGGAGAGATCACCTCTGATTTTGGCATCAGCTGGCTCCCATGTTCTCTCATGTGTGTGTCAGGATGGTCTGCCTCAAATTTGTTATTAACTGCAAGGCCAGGATGACCTGAAACCCACTGTGACCTGTGTTGTGATACTTTAAATAGTTCTTCCTATTCATCTGCTTCAGGAGGAGCCACAAGTAAATTACTCTGGAAATATATGTCTCCTCTTGGCCTCAAAAGAGAATCCTGTACATACGCTCATGTAGGCCATTTACATTTTCCTCTAGAAGGCTTAGTAAGCCAGGCCGTAAGAATATGGGCAGCAGTGAAGAGCCCAACAGGCTCCTTTCAGTGGAGGGGGCAGGACAAGGGGAGGCACACGTGTGGGTACAAGAGGAGACCCGACTCTTCCACAAGTGCCCAGAACTGTTTAGAATCCCCATGTTCAAATCCCGCCTGGCCTTGGGGCTGGACTTTCCTCCTCTCTTCACAAAAGCCTAAGAGGAAAGATGAAGAAGACAGACATTTCTTTTCCCTAATCATGAGGAAGAACGATACTCAGGGAGCCTTCCAAACCTTCCTTCAATATGGTCTGTTTTAAGTCTGGTGAGAGAGAAATGAATACAGAAAACTCAGGGTGTGCCACCAAAAAAAGACATACCTCTGAGCACAATCCACAATTAAAAAGACATTATAAAGAGAGATTAATTCACACAAAGTTGATTAAGTGGCCAATATGCTTCCAAAGCCCTGAAAATCACTAGTCATACAATATTTCAGAATGAGTACTGAACTGAACTAAAAAATCTCAAGACCAAATTTAAGGTTTCCCTTAAAACTTGAATTTAGGATCAAGGACTAAACAACCAGCTAAACAATGGTAAGCATTCCTTCTCAGGGGAATAACCATCATTCTACTTCAGATCTTTGTAAGAACTTGTTAACTGTTTGTAATTATCAACCTTAAGATTCCCACACGCTGGTGATTTCTCATCCTTCGGCTGTTTCCATGAAGTTCACACAAGCAATGTAGCCAGGCGAGGGGAGGCTGGTCCCTAATATTCTTCCTCCTTCCTTTCTCCTTCTTCCAGGTCCTTTCAAGTAAGCAGGCTACTCTCTGCCTATAACCTCAATCGGTGTTCTTTCTGGGGGACATATTTAACTACTTCAGATCCTGGGCACAAAGAACACACATACTTCAGCTTCCTGTTGTTTTTCAGGAGATTATTTAAGAACTTTCATTTTAGATTATTCCTAAAATTTTGAACAGAAGTTGAGGAGTACCTTCTTAAGAACACAGTACTCATCTTTGAATGTTCCCCCCATGACTGATGGTCTATGTCCCCACTCCCATGTCTCTGCTCCTACCAACGTCCTTGTTACCATCACATCTCCCCCAGTTCTGACCTGTTCATGCGGGGTCAGCAGTGACAGGGATGAGCCTGGGAGGAACAGAGACCACCATGGAAGCTCCCTATTGCTTCCAGGATCACAGGGACCAGTGATCCAGGGAACATGGTGTGGGCCTGGCTCAGCAAAGAGGGGCAACTCAAAGAAACAGCACTGGGCTCCCCCTCTGCAGAGTCTGCTCTCAGCTTCCTAAGTTCCCTACATTG
The DNA here is from genome assembly GCA_006410675.1 of Oreotragus oreotragus. NCBI lineage: Eukaryota > Metazoa > Chordata > Mammalia > Artiodactyla > Bovidae > Oreotragus > Oreotragus oreotragus. The sequence continues at coordinate 10,436 of SJYX01018690.1, forward strand.
GGGTGTTGAGACACAAGCATCACTGCTTCCTACTCATTCGAGGGGAAGACGAATGTAAGTTTTTGCACTTAGACAAGTAAATTCAAGCAACCAAACTAACAGACTTTCTCCACCTCTGCAGCTTGCAAGACGCTGTAAAGACAAAGGGCTCTTGGTTGGGGAGGGATAATATTTTGAGTATCTTCTCCTGACATATATCAGCCCATGACATACAAGTGCATAAACCCATTTCTAAACCGGTTTTGTCCAAATGAAGGACAGAGCAACAGGAGTAGTATCTTCTGGCTTTGATCTATACTTACTTACTCTTGCTATGGTTTGAGGAGTCCTTTCAAGTGGGACAGTAGGAAAAATGGGGCAAATATCTGGTGAGTACAACACAGGTGAAGAATTGATGCTTTTAAACTTTGATGTTGTAGAAGATTCTTGAGAGGTCTTTGGACTGCAAGGAGATCAAACCAGTCAATCCTAAAGGAAATCAATCCTGAATATTCACTGGAAAGACTGATACTGAAGCTGAAGCTTCAATACTTTGGCCATCTGACGGGAAGAGCTGACTCACTGGAAAAGACCCTGATGCTGGGAAACACTGAAGGCAGGAGGAGAAAGGGATGATTGGATGGCATCACTGACTCGATGGACATGAGTTTAAGCAAGCTCCGGGAGTTGGTGATGGACAGGAATCCTGGCGTGCTGCAGTCTATGGGGTCACAAAGGGTCAGACACAACTAAGAAGTGGACAGGTGGAGACTGGAGAGCGTAGGTCTCTGTCATGTGACTAGTACTTTGGATTTCACTCTGCTGCGATGGGAGTCTTTGGAGATAAAACTGAAACTCTTCACCATACAACTGAAACACTGAATCAACTATACTTCAATTTTTAAAAAGTAGACACATAAAATTTGAATCCTGGCTGTGCCCATTACTTGAAAAGCAGGATAAGCTCCCAGTGACTAAGATTTTAAATCTTTCAGATAAGGATAGCAACAAATTATGAGGATTAAGCAGGAAATGGTGGGATAAGAAACTAAAATGTGTTAACGATTCCATAAACATTAGGAATTATTATTAATACTCGTGTAACTTGTCAGGGACTGTAGCAAGCACTAGAGGAACAGCAATGAGAGATATAGGCCCTGTTCTCAAAGAGAGAAGAAAACAGTCAAGAGTGTGAGGAAGGCTGAGAAAAAGGCCGGAGGTCTTGGTGGAGGATTAGAAAGTAAGGGTGTGTATAAGGTGATGGTCAGGAAAGAAGCTGGAGGGAGGAAAGACAGAAATTAAAAAAAAAAAAATTTAATCTGATTTCTTACTCTTGGTAGAAAATGTTAGATACATTTCTCTGTGGTGCTTTTCCCCAAAATTCCTATTGTGTTTTTTCGTTTGTTTGTTTTTATTTTCTGTTTCTTTGCTTTACTATTCATATTTATGTAACAATTTAGTTTTTATTTTTAAACAATAAATATAAAGAAAATTACCAAAGATCATGAACACATAAACAGAAATTAAAGAGTAAAGTCACTTCAGAAGGTGTTACTCTTTTACTTAAGTAGAAATAATACCCAAAAGGCCAGTGCCCTGATTCTTAAGAATAATTACAGTTCTTGATGACTGAGCATTCCTAAGAATGAGACATGGGCACAAACATTATCTCACTAAGTTACAGCTTCACCACAAATCTGTGGATCAGTGATTTCCAGGCCGGGTTTAAGGACAAGGACATTGAAGCTTAGCAGCCAAGTGACATCATCAAGGCCCCACAGCTGACGAGGCAGGGCAGGAATAAACTGTGGGTCACACTGACGCTGGGTCTACACTCAACCTTTCTAGCTCTCTCTGCCTCCTGAATGGCTTCCTGGGAACCTTTACACATTGCAAGTTCTCTCCAGATTTTCTCTCTTTAATCAACCTACGCTACATCCTGGAGACAAAGGCATATAAAGTGGAATCTACACGGATACAAAGCTTAGCACTATTTTGCAAACATGCTCTCTGGAGTGTGTACCTAGAACATGCTCAAAGGAAGGATGGAAACCAACAGAACAGGACCAAAACATGCTGATGTCAAGGCATGTTTAGTCTTTGCTCAGATGTGCTTTCAAATATTATTGGCAGAGCCAAGAATCATCTAATGTTATTTATTAACAGAAGTATGTACACAAGCTTGCAACTTTTTTCTTTTAAGAAGCATTAAAAATAATGCAGGGGTTTCTAAAGCTTTGCATTCAAGGATGTGAAAGGACTTTACAGACATGCCCTTTATTTCTACTAACTAATCTCACATGGCCATTTCAAAGATAAGTACCATCAAAACATAAAACTTGGGAATCTAAGTTCATTTATTTTCTACTGTAACCATAAATCATAAATCTAATAGCCAGAGGAAATCTTTAAATATGGGGACTGAATGTGCTAAAAAGTTCTTCCCATTTTTCCTGAAAGGGATACCTTTGAAAAAAATTTTTTTCAATTGTGATAAAATATACATAAAATTTGCTAGATTAACCACTTTAAGGGCACAGTCCAGTGGTGCTAAATACATTCACATTATTGTACAGCCATCACCACCACCCAGCCTCAGATCTCCTTTCATCTTGAAGAACTGAAACTCTGTACCCATTAAACAACAACTCCCCTCTCCTGGCCACTTCTGGCACCCACCATTCTTCATACAGTATCCATGAATTTGCTATTCTAGGTAAGTCCTATTAGTAGAATCATACAGTATTTTTCCTTTGTAAATGACTTATTTCACTTAGCTTAATTTTTCAAGGTCATCTGTGCTGCAGCATGTGTCAGAATTTTCTTCTTTATTAAGGCTGAGTAATATCCTACTGTATGTATATGCACCACATTTTGTTTGTTGCTTCATCTGTCAATGGACCCTTGGGTGCCTCCACCCTTTGCTGCTGAGAATAATGCTGCTATAACATGCATGTTCCAGTATCTCTTCAAGACCTTTCTTCCAATTCTTTTGGGTTTATACTCTTTAGTAGAATTATTAGGTCATATGATAATTCCATCATCAACTCTTCAGAGCAACCAGCAAGTTGATTTCCATAGTGGCTGCACTATTTCACATTCCTATCAGCAATGAACAAGGATTCTAATTTCTCTACATCCCTGACAATACTTATCATTTTCTTTTTTTCTCTCTCTTTTCTTTGATAGCAGACATCTTAAAGGGTGTGAGGTGGCATTTCACTAGAGTCTGAAAAGAATATCTTGGTTTTAAAATTACTTAAGAGTAATATAGTAAAGTTGCAGGATATAAAATCAACACACAGAAATCCCTTGCATTCCTATACACTAATAATGAGAAAGTAGAAAACGAAATTAAGGAAACAATTCCATTCACCATTGCAACGAAAAGAATAAAATACTTAGGAATATATCTACCTAAAGAAACTAAAGACTTATATATAGAAAACTATAAAACACTGATGAAAGAAATCAAAGAGGACACTAATAGATGGAGAAATATACCATGTTCATGGATTGGAAGAATCAATATAGTGAAAATGAATATATTACCCAAAGCAATCTACAGATTCAATGCAATCCCTATCAAGCTACCAGCGGTATTTTTCACAGAACTAGAACAAATAATTTCAAGATTTGTATGGAAATACAAAAAACCTCGAATAGCCAAAGCAAT
>SJYX01018690.1:24239-35488 GCA_006410675.1 Oreotragus oreotragus
CCACAGGTATACACGTGTTCCCCATCCTGAACCCCCCTCTCTCCTCCGTCTCCATACCATCCCTCTGGGTTGTCTCAGTGCACCAGCCCCAAGCATCCAGTATCATGCATCAAACCTGGACTGGTGACTTATTTCATATATGATATTATACATGTTTCAATACCATTCTTCCTAATCATCCCATACTCGCCCTCTCCCACAGAGTCCAAAAGACTGTTCTATACATCTGTGTCTCTTTTGCTGTCTCACATACAGGGTTATTTGTAATTCAGTAAAGTTTTAAAACTCATGGCTTTAAAAAAAGAACAACTAAATCTTTCTGAGTAATATAATCAGAATGTTTAGAACTTTTCAGGTTTTGTGATTTGAAAACCTCTGAAGTTTCACATCTTAGTCTGTCAAAACAATCATGGCATTTCAAAAAAGAATTTATATAGATTAAACATAAGAAAACTGGGTTCAGCTAGTTTTATTATCTTATAAAGATAATACAAAGACTATAAGACATTTTGTTATTGTTCAGTACTGTCCAACTCTTTGCAACCCCATGGACTGCAACATGCCAGGTTTCCCTGTCTTTCACCATCTCCTGGCGTTTGCTCAAACTCATGTCCATTGAATCAGTGTTGCCACCCAACCATCTCATCCCGTCATCTCCTTCTCCTCCTGCCTTCCGTCTTTCCTAGCATCAGGGTCTTTTCCAATGAGTTGGCTCTGTGTCAGGTGGCCAAAGTATTGGAACTTCAGCATCACTTCTTCCAATGAATATTCAGGACTGATTTCCTTTAGGACTGACTGGTTTGATCTCCTTGCTGTTCAAGGGACTCTCAAGAGTATTCTCCAGCACCCCAGTTCAAAAGTATCCTTTCTTCAGTGCCCAGCCTTCTTTATGACCCAACACTTACATCCATACATGACTACTGGAAAAACCATAGCTTTGACTATATGCACCTTTGTCGGCAAAGCAATGTCTCTGCTTTTTAACATGATTTCTAGGTTTGTCATAGCTTTTCTTCCAAGGAAGAAGCATCTTCTAATTTCATGGCTGCAGTCACGATCCACAGTCACTTTTTTGGAGCCTAAGAAAATAAAGTCTATCACTGTTTCCATTGTTTGCCCATCCAGTTGACATGAAATGATAGAACCAGAAGCCATGATCTTAGTTTTCTGCATGTTGAGTTTTAAGCCAGCTTTTTCACTCTCCCCTTTCACCTTCATCAAGAGGCTCTTTAGTTCCTCTTTGCTTTCTGCCATTTGGGTGGTATCATCTGCTTCTCTGAGGTTACTGGTATTTCTCCTGGCAGTCTTGATTCCAGCTTGTGCTTCATCCAGCCCAGCATTTAGTATGCTGTACTCTGCATGTAAGTTGAATAATCAGGGTGACAATATACAGCCTGAGGTACTCCTTTCCCAATTTTGAACCAGTCTATTGCTCCATGTCTGGTTCTAACTGTTGCTTTTTGATATCCATACAGGCTTCTCAGGACATTTTGTACCTTATGTTAAACCCTAATTCATATGATATAGATGGGCTATTCTGTGCATACAGGCAGGTTGTAGTGTGTATATATGTGGCCCATGTGTTCTGTGTATAGGCAGGCCTCAAAGATATTTTGGATTTGGCTCCAGACCACTACCACACATGAATATAAAAGTAAAGCAAGTTATAGCAATGTTTTGTTTCTCTGTGCAAATAAAAGTTACATTTATACTATATTGCAGTCTAATGATGTACAATAGCATTATATATAAAAAAATGTATATACCTTAATTTTCAGTACTTTATTGTTAAAAGAATGCTAACCATCTAAATATTTACAGGGTAGTAACATTAAAAACCACTGATCACAGATCAGGATAATAAATATAATAATGAAATGGTTTGAAATATTGAAAGAATTATAAAAATGTGAAAGAGACATGAAGTGACCAAATGTTGTAGGAAAAATGGTGCCAATGTACTTGCCTGACACAGTGTTGCCATAAATGTTCTATAAAAAAAAAAAAATATCTGTGAAGCACAGTAAAACAGGTGGGCCTATATTTCTGAGTGTTCTTATTCATAAATCAATGCACATCAGGACACAGGTGAGAACTGATCTGTGAGAATGTGTGTATGTTCCCATGTTATCAGCTCCACTGAAACTGATCCATCTGTGCAAATGGGAACATCTGTAAACTTTGGGCAAATGGACTGAGACATGTAGGGGCACCAAGGACTGCTCATGACCACAGGACTGTGAGTTCCAAACTCCAGTGAAGAAAACTAAAATCCAGGGGACTTCCCCAGCAGTTCATCAGTTAAGACTCTGTGCTTCCACTGCTGGAGGCGTGGGTTCGATCCCTGGTGAGGAAACTAAGATCCCACATGCTGCACGGACCCAAATCCCCAAAAAGAAAAAGGCAACTCAAAGAAAACCTAACTCTGATTATTCCTAGATTTCAGTCATCAAAGCTATAGTCTAAACATCTTTTCTGGGTAACCCAAGGGTTTGACCAATTGCCCATGGAGAGTTTCACCCGTATCAGGAAGCTCACATTCTTCAATCTAAAGACGCTTGAGGGCTTCCCTGGTGGCTCAGTGGTAAAGAAACTGCCTGCCAATGCAGGAGACGAGGGATTAATCCTGAGTCCAGGAGAATCCCTCATGCTGCAGAGCAGCTAAGCCCGTGCGCCACAACTATCGAGCCTGCGCCCTAGAACCCAGGAACCACGACTGCGAGCCTACATGCTTCAGCTGTTGAAGCCCTCACACCCTACAGCCCACGCTCTTAACAAGAGAAGACACCACAGTGAGAAGCCCACACACGGCCACTAGAGAGGAGCCCGAGCCGCAGCAGAGCCCCAGCCCAGCCACAAGTAAAGAGACAGGTAAAGACACTTGGAGAAAATCTTCTGTTATTTATCTGCAGTGGCCCCTTTCTGTTTTTCCAACCAGGTTGCTCTCTGATGATGACACTTGTTAGACACTTGCTCCTGGATCTCTCTCCACACATCGAACTCAGCATAATCAACACCCAGGGCTCCACACAAAACAACCCCTTCATCCGTCTTCCGCACTTTACTCTCATTACATCTTTCCCAGGCTCACAGTGTTTAAAAACAAAATAAACTCTTTCCTTAATCAGAATTGGTGAAAATGAATTTGAAAAGTTAATAAATACTAGCTATAGCCTAGCACTCTGAAAAAAAAATTCTTAAAATGTTTTTATTTTCTAGGCTTCTGTGTGTGTTCTTGTTGTTGTATTTTTTTTCTATGTGTTCTTAAAGATACAAGTTCACATATTTAAAGAAAAGACAATTAATGTGAACATACTGTTCTATGTGTTTTCATTTTGTATTTCTAAAATGTTTATTTAATGGTTGCATAATAATATAGTACATGTGATCATTTATTTAACAAATCCTCTACTGCTGGATATTTAGGCAGTGTCAAATAGTTAGCTATTATAAATATTCTGTGTTAAATATCCCTGAAGCTAAATCTTTGAAAACAATAATCATTTCCTTCACAAAAAATCTCAGATGTGGAATTGCTGAGAATCATGTATGAACCCCTTGGAAAGCAAGGAGATCAAACTAGTCAATCCTAAAGGAAATCAGCCCTAAATATTCACTAGAAGGACTGATGCTGAAGCTCCAATACTTTGGACACCTGACACAAAGAGTCAACTCATTGGAAAAGACCCTGATGCTGGGAAAGATTGAAAGCAGGAGGAGAAGGGGATGACGGAGGATGAGATGGCTGGATGGCATCACTGATACAATGAGCATGAACTTGGGGAAACTGCAGGAGACGGTGAAGGACAGAGAAGCCTGGTGTGTGTCAGGCCATGGGGTCGTGAAGAGTCAGACACGACCAGGTGACTGAACAACAATGACAAAGCATGAACATTTTCAGAGGAAGAGGTTAGGCTGCTAACCTGCCCTCCGGAAGTATGATACCATTTTCTACTCCCACCCGTTTCCCTGTATGTTCACAAATCCAAGTATTATAGCTCTGTTTTAATCAACATCAACTTGATTTCAAAAAGTGGGATCACTTTCCCAGGATGTCTTGCTCGAGGTATAACAGCTCCTGGCTCCCTTCCCAATGCACCTGCCCACTCTGGTCCATGTGCTCTCACTTCTCAGATTAAACTCCTGAATGCCAGCTCAGCACCCAACACTCCACCCAGGATGCCTCTTCTACAAAACTGCCCTCTCTAACCTCTCCATCCTTCATGTACATGAGTCAGCTTCCTTGGCATCACTAGCTAGTTGTGAGGGTTGAATGTAAAAATGTGTGTTATACACTTGGTATCTCTTTTTCCTGGATGCTTTGCAGGTGTCTAGTTCTTCATTCACTGAATCAGGGCATCACGCTTTTGCTTATGCTGGTCTCACCTCTCAGAATGCCTTTCACATGCACTTCCACTTGCTGAAACCCTAACCACACATCATTAAGTCTGTTTCACATGTCTAATTCCTTGGAAATGCTCTTCCTGCCCCCTATGGACTTGTTCCAACTCTAACAGAAGTTATGTCATTTTTATAAGCATCTATAAAAATCGTGATCTCCTTCTAGCTTACAAAGCTAATGTAGCCATTTTCTTGTTTCTTCAACCAGACTGCATATGTTGACATCAGGATCTGTACTGGACTTGATTTTTTATTATTTGTATTACCTGTGGTGTCCTGAGAAAAAGAAACTCCCATGGGAGCTGAGATTTTTAACTCAGTCCAGAGAAATTTATGGAAAATCTATTATCATATTGAGCTTCCCTGGTGGGTCAGATAGAAGCGTCTGCCTGCAGTGGGAGACCCAGGTTCAATCCCTGAGTTGGGAAGATCTCCTGGAGAAGGAAACAGCAACCCACTCCAGTACTATTGCGTGGAGAATCCCATGGATGGAGTAGCCTGGTAGGCTACAGTCCATGGGGTCTCAAAGAGTTGGACATGACTGAGCGACTTCACTTCTTCACTTCATTACCATATTATTTAAGTACAAGATAAATCAGACAGAGACAGACACAGCAGATGGATCCTACAGCCATAACTACAACTTCAAATGGCCAACACTTCATTCTCATGAGACAGACACCTTCCACAGCATAAGCGGGTATGGTCATTTTATACTATATGAAAAATGACGACCATTTTTGCCCAAGCATTTACTCTGGGTGCTTTACATGCCTTATCTTGATTAAGTTGTACATAAACCCTACAGGTTACAATCTATCGCTTCCATTTTGCATAAGAAAAGATTGAGGTTTAGATGAATTAGTCTATCTGAATATCAGAGCCCATAAGTAGCAGGATGGGACTCAAATCCACATCCATTGGCCTCTTTTCCACCTGCTGATGGGCCTCCTTATCCCCTGGATGGCCTGACACCTTATCATGTCTCTGAGTAGCTAGAACAGAGAAAGTGGGGAGACGTGTAGCTGCAGTTAAAGAAACAGGCCTACCATAGAGATCTTATGGTCAGGCATACATGTGGTGAGTGAAGAGGGTACCTGAGGGCAGGTGGACCAGCAGGAAGACCCGGCACCCACAGCTGGACTGAGAGAGAAACCTGCATAAGTGGGACACATGGTGCCTGGGGAACAGGCCAAGCAGACCTCGTGCCCTGCTTGGGGCAGCAGGACTCATCTGAGATCCCATCAGGTGGTGAAGCAGCCACACATACACTGCTGCACTGGGCTGTCTCTGACTCCAGGTCCAGGCAGGGCTGAGCCCGTGGGAAATCCCTCCAGTCCCTGCAGGAGGCTGGTGTGGGGAAGGACAGACAGTAGGATGAAAACTACCTGTAATGAAGACAGACTCCACTGGAAAGATGCAAAGAAATGCAGTGGAATCACACAGAATTAGATTATAATACAAAGGTGCAATTTATAGAGCATCAGTTCAGTTCAGTTGCTCAGTCATGTCCAGCTCTTTGCAACCCCATGGACTGAAGCACGCCAGGCTTCCCTGTCCATCACCAACTCCCGGAGCTTACTCAAATTCATGTCCATCCAGTCAGTAATGCCATTCAACCATCTCATAAAAGCATAAAAGTGAGTAAAGTGGCACAGAACATTCTAGAGCCTCTTGCTCAGTTAGCAGCAGAGATTTGGGAATTCTTGAGTTCAATTTCAAACTGTCAAAGGACATTTCTTGGGAATCACAGGTTATCACTCACAAAAAACTGTCCATGGGAGAGAAAAGTGGAGGTCAAGTTCAGATATGAATCTGAGTCAGGAGGTTTGGGTGGGCCTGAGACTCTGCATTCCTAAGAAGCTCCAGGGGAGGCACATGCTGCTGGCTCTGGCACCACAGTCTGAGTCACAGGGAATTAGGAAGCCGGCAGGGGAAGGGGATTATCTCCCGGAGCTTACTCAAATTCATGTCCATCCAGTCAGTAATGCCATTCAACCATCTCATAAAAGCATAAAGTGAGTAAATCTAGTGGGACAGAACATTCTAGAGCCTCTTGCTCAGTTAGCAGCAGAGATTTGGGAATTCTTGGGTTCAATTTCAAACTGTCAAAGGACATTTCTTGGGAATCACAGGTTACCACTCATAAAAAACTGTCCATGGGAGAGAAAAGTGGAGGTCATGTTCAGATATGAATCTGAATCAGGAGGTCTGGGTGGGCCTGAGACTCTGCATTCCTAAGAAGATCCAGGAGAGGCAGGGGCTGCTGGCTCTGGCACCATAGTCTGAGTCACAGGGAATTAGGAAGCCAGCAGGGGAAGGGGATTATCTGGGAGTGAAGGGAGCAGTTTTTAAGAAAATATTACATAAAAAAGGGAAAAAATGTAGGAAACTAATAGTTTTGCACATTATAGCATGATCTACTAAGCATCTGTAAAAAATGCAGCATCCAAATAATAGCTGTGAGAAAATAGAAAGCAAAATCAATCTACCTCGAGAGCTGGAAAATATTTTATTGCCCAGAACTCTCTAAAATGATCAAATCAACCACAAAATCATCTAAATGAAAAATGAAACCCATGTTCAGACTCTAACCAGGAAGTCTAGGGTGCTANGCTGTGAGAAAATAGAAAGCAAAATCAATCTACCTCGAGAGCTGGAAAATATTTTATTGCCCAGAACTCTCTAAAATGATCAAATCAACCACAAAATCATCTAAATGAAAAATGAAACCCATGTTCAGACTCTAACCAGGAAGTCTAGGGTGCTATTTACCTCATGTTGATTTTTTCCTGTTTGGCTATGCTGGGTCCTGATTGCCTTGCAAGAGCTGTCTCTAGTTGTGATGAGTTGGGGCTACTCCTTGTTGCAGTGCACGGGCCTCTCACTGAGGGGGCTTCGGTTGTTGCTGAGCAAAGTCTTCAGGAGTTGTGGCACATGGGCTCAATAGTTGTGGTGCAGAGCTCAGTTGCTCTGCGGCATGTGGAATCTTCTCAGACCAGGGATTGAACCAGTGTCCCCTGCATTGGCAGGCAAATTCTTATCCACTGCACCACTAGGGAAGTCCTAGTTCCTTATTTTCACTTGCAATTTCTTCTGTGAATCAAAATCCTGACTAGTACCTACTATACTTTCCTATTGACTCTAACTTCCATGAATCAGAACAGGAGAGGAAATGAGGGAAAGAGGATAAAGCCCCACTTCTGCTGGGCTGGCTCACTCCCATGTCCTCTGCCTGCACCACCCCCCACCCCCGCCAACAGCCTCTCTCAATCAAATCCAACACAAAAGCGGCGTCCTGGAGTGACGGGGGCTGGGACAGGTGAGCAGGAGAGGGAACCTGACATATACACAAGTGGAGAGGAATCATTTCATGAACACACTGCCTGGGTGTCATCTCCAAACACAGAAATGAAGCTAACAGTGATAGTGAGAGTGGACCAAGGCACAGATCAAAAGACAAGTCACTTCAGTTATTAATTCAGTCTCCAAATTCACTTTTCCCTCAAACATTTTAGAATCTCAATAATCCTATGATTTGCACGTTATAAGGAGGAAGAATAAGAATCTGTTATGTTCCTAAGCTGTCCTACAAAGTTTCTTAGATAATTCATATTTTATGGCTTTGGGGGAAATTTAAGCAAGTGCAGGTTAACAGAATTACATTTACAACAGAAATTCTGACAGACACACTATCTGAGAGTGAGTAAACATCAGATACACAAGACTGTATCAAGAGCTGCAGTTAATGTTTTCCTGACACAGCAGTTCACATTTTTCCTGACTTACACTGAAACTGGAAATAACTAGGAGGGAGCTTTTGACCTGTGACTAACTGAAACTGCTCGCTGGGTAGCATTTGGGCATTAAGTTGAATATTCTTTCATGTTACAAGGGTTTCACTCATTAAATCACAGCTACAGCCATTAGATGGGTCTGAGGTGGTATGAGTTTTAAAGAGCAATTCTTTCAGTTATTTAAGGTGTTGTCATGTGTGTGTGTGTCGGGGCGGCGGTGGGGGGGGGGTTGGTTTCTGCTTGTTTGTTCACACCTGAGCAGTCCCTCAGCACCCTCTCTGTGCCCTGCAGAATGCNTGCTGCTGGCTCTGGCACCACAGTCTGAGTCACAGGGAATTAGGAAGCCGGCAGGGGAAGGGGATTATCTAGGAGTGAGGGGAGCAGTTTTTAAGAAAATATTACATGAAAAAGGGAAAAAATGTAGGAAACTAATATTTTTGCACATTATAGCATGGTCTACTAAGCATCTTGTAGCATCCAAATAATAGCTGTGAGAAAAAAGAAAGCAAAATCAATCTACCTCAAGAGCTGGAAAATTTTATTGCCCAGGACTCTCTAAAATGATCAAACCAACCACAAAATTATCTAAATGAAAAATGAAACCCATGTTCAGACTCTAACCAGGAAGTCTAGGGTGCTATTTAACTCATGATTTTTTTCTGTTTGGCTGTGCTGGGTCCTGATTGCTTTGCATGAGCTGTCTCTAGTTGTGATGAGTTGGGGCTACTCCTTGGTGCAGTGCACGGGCTTCTCACTGAGGGGGCTTTTACTGTTGCTGAGCAAAGTCTTCAGGAGTTGTGGCACATGGGCTCAATAGTTGTGGTACAGAGCTCAGTTGCTCTGTGGCATGTGGAATCTTCCCAGACCAGGGATTGAACCAGTGTCCCCTGCATTGGCAGGCAAATTCTTATCCACTGCACCGCTAGGGAAGTCCTAGTTCCTTATTTTCACTTGCAATTTCTTCTGAGAATCAAAATCCTGACTAGTACATACTATACTTTCCTACTGACTCTAACTTCCAGGAATCAGAACAGAAGAGGAAATGAGGGAAAGAGGATAAAGCCCCACTTCTGCTGGGCTGGCTCACTCCCATGTCCCCTGCCTGCACCACCCCTAACCCCCGCCAACAGCCTCTCTCAATCAAATCCAACACAAAAGGGGCATCCTGGAGTGACGGGGGCTGGGACAGGTGAGCAGGAGAGGAAACCTGACATATACACAAGTGGAGAGAAACCACTTCATGAACACTCTGCCTGGGTGTCATTTCCAAACACAGAAATGAAGCTAACAGTGATACTGAGAGTGGACCAAGACACAGATCAAAAGACAAGTCACTTCAGTTATTAGTGTAGTCTCCAAATTCACTTTTCCCTCAAACATTTTAGAATCTCAATAATCCTATGATTTGCAGGTTTTAAGAGTGAAGAATAAGAATCTGTTATGTTCCTAAGTTGTCCTACAAAGTTTCTTAGATAATTCATATTTTATGGCTTTGGGGGAAATTTAAGACAAGTGCAGGTGAACAGAATTACATTTACAACAGAAAATCTGACAGACACACTGTCTGAGAGTGAGTAAACACCACCTACAGTGCTCTCAGGGACAAGATTGTATCAAGAGCTGTGGTTAATGTTTTCCTGACACAGCTGCTGCTGCTGCTGCTGCTAAGTCACTTCAGTCGTGTCCGACTCTGTGTGACCCCATAGACGGCAGCCCACCAGGCTCCCCCATCCCTGGGATTCTCCAGGCAAGAATACTGGAGTCGGTTGCCATTTCCTTCTCCAATGCATGAAAGAGAAAAGTGAAAGTGAAGTCGCTCAGTCTGTCCGACTGTTAGCGACCCCATGGAGTGCAGCCCACCAGGCTACTCCATCCATTGGATTTTCCAGGCAAGAGTACTGGGGTGGGGTGCCATTGCCTTCCCCGTTCTGACACAGCAATTCACATTTTTCCTGACCTACATGGAAATAATTAGGAGGGAGCTTTTGCCCTGTGACTAACTGAAACTGCTCCCTGGGTAGCATTTAGGCATTAAGTTGAATATTCTTTCATGTTACAAGGGTTTCATTCATTAAATCACAGCTACAGCCATTAGATGGGTCTGGGGTGGTATGAGTTTTAAAGAGCAGTCCTTTCAGTTATATAAGGTGTTGTCGTGTGTGTGTGTGTGTGTGTGTGTGGAGGGGGTTAGTTCCTGATTGCTCACACCTGAGCAGTCTCTCAGCACCCTCTCTGTGCCCTGCAGAATGCTACATTCTGGGAACAAAGATGAAAACAAGATGCTCCTTGATTTTAAAAACCCTAAGGTACTATGAGATACAGATCACAAATTACAAAGCATGCCACAGATGTTATCTTTTATTTTAATTATGATGAAATTCACATAAAATTTAACCATTTTAACTGTATAGTTTGGTGTTTAGTATATTCATATTTCTGTGCCACCAAGCTGGAGTATTTTTTTTTTCCTTCATAAAACTGAAATTCTTACCCACTTTGGCCACCTCATGAGAAGAGTTGATTCATTGGGAAAGACTCTGATGCTGGGAGGGATTGGGGGCAGGAGGAGAAGGGGATGACAGAGGATGAGATGGTTGGATGGCATCATGGACTCGATGGACATGAGTCTGAGTGAACTCCGGGAGATGGTGATGAACAGGGAGGTCTGGCGTGCTGTGATTCATGGGGTCACAAAGAGTCAGACATGACTGAGCGACTGAACTGAACTGAACTGAAATAAACAACTCCCCATTTCCCCTTCCTGAGTCTCTGGAGACCACCTTCCTACTTCCTGTCTTCTTGGATTTGACTGCTCTAGAAATCTCACATAAATGAAATCAGAGTATTCATTCCTTTTGTGTCTGGCTTATTTCATTTAGCAAGATGTCATCAAGGTTTATCCACAGGTCAGAATTTTCTTTATTTTTAAGGCTGAATAATACTTCATTGTAAGGATTTAGTTCCTTCCAACTTTCGGCTGCCATGAGCATAGGTGTACCATAAATGCTACCTTAAAAGAATATATAAGACACTAAGGGTATATTAGTGTGT
>SJYX01018690.1:48075-63367 GCA_006410675.1 Oreotragus oreotragus
CCTCTTCCTGATCTCTTCTGCTTCTCTTAGGTCCTTGAAGAAGGAAACGGCAACCCACTCCAGTATTCTTGCCTGGAAAATCCCATGGATGGAGGATCCTGGTGGGCTACAGTCCATGGGGTCGCAAAGAGTCAGACATGACTGAGCGACTTCACTTTAGGTCCTTACCATTTTTGTCCTTTATCCATATTAATCCCACCTCGATTTAGATACACTTGACAGTATATTATAGGTGAGGAGGCCATTGTTCAGATTTTTGTCCTTGTGCTTCAATTATCATTCTGTAATTTCACTCTCTACAACCAATGTAGCTGTAATTGAAATCACAAAAACAAGGCAGTGGGTTCTAGGAGTCAGTGCTTTTAAATCTAAAATATTACTCTCATTTTTCTACTGTTAAAGACTGTGATTCTGGGCTATTTCTATGGAATAGTGAGGAATGATGAATTCATGTCACACTTTCCAACAACTGCTCATCTGGGACCCACACAGCAGTGAGTATACTGCTTTTGCTATAGAGAAATTTTCTCAGACCCCTACAAGGAAGGGATCTAAGTAGCCCTATAGCTAAAACCTAAAACCTAATCTGTACAAAAAGTTTAACAGTAAACCTGGTTCTCTCTATCCAGAAATAGGACCTACCTGGGATTTTCAGGTCATCTTGCTACAGTTATGTAGACCTCAACCCATTCAAAGAAAGATAAAAAGATAAAAGATATTAATGAAGACCTACTGTAAACAAACAAGCAAGCAAACTACTCAAAAGCAATCTACAGATTCAGTGCAATCCCTATCAAATTGCCAATGGCATTTTTCACAGAATTAGAACAAAAAACTTTACATTTTGTATGGAAACACAAAATACCATGAATAACCAATGTAATCTTGAGAAAAAGAAGAAAAATGAAGCTAGAAGGAATCATCCTCCCTGTCTTCAGACTATACTACTGAGAGGGTAACAAGCAGGAAGGCCAGAGGTCTCCAAATGGAGGAAATAGCCTGCAAGTGTCAGACATTTTTATCTCTCTTAAGCGGCAGGAGGAAACAAACTAGGGATATTTTTTTCCTTCTCTATTCAAAATTAAAAGGCGTTTCTCTTAAAATACTGTGTTGCCATAAAGACACCTGGTTTCACCTGAAGTTCAGTTCAGGTCATTCACTCATTCATGTCTGACTCTTTGTGATCCCATGAATCGCAGCACGCCAGGCCTCCCCGTCCATCACCAACTCCGGGAGTTTACTCAGACTTGCGTCCATTGAGTCAGTGATGCCATCCAGCCATCTCATCCTAGGTCGTCCCCTTCTCCTCCTGCCCCCAATGCCTCCCAGCATCAGAGTCTTTTCCAATGAGTCAACTCTTCTCATGAGATGGCCAAAATACTGGAGTTTCAGCTTTAGCATCATTCCTTCCAAAGAAATCCCAGGGCTGATCTCCTTCAGAATGGACAGGTTGGATCTCCTTGCAGTCCAAGGGACTCTCAAGAGTCTTCTCCAACACCACAGTTCAAAAGCATCAATTCTTCAGCACTCAGCCTTCTTCACAGTCCAACTCTCACATCCATACATGACTACTGGAAAAACCATAGCCTTGACTAGACGAACCTTAGTCGGCAATGTCTCTGCTTCTGAATATGCTATCTAGGTTGGTCATAACTTTTCTTCCAAGGAGAAAGCGTCTTTTAATTTCATGGCTGCAATCACAATCTGCAGTGATTTTGGAGCCCCCCAAAATAAAGTCTGACACTGAGGTTGGATCTCCTTGCAGTCCAAGGGACTCTCAAGAGTCTTCTCCAACACCACAGTTCAAAAGCATCGATTCTTCAGCACCCAGCCCTCTTCACAGTCCAACTCTCACATCCATACATGACCACAGGAATAACCATAGCCTTGACTAGATGGACCTTAGTCAGCAAAGTAATGTCTCTGCTTTTGAAAAGGCTGGCAGAATAAATGTAAGGATCTTAGGGCTGAAGGACATTTTAGACATTGGATAGCTTCTCTCAAGGAAACTAAGCTTCAGTGCTCAGTTTTTATTTGAAAAGTTAACAATAAAGCTGAGAGTAAAATCAAGATTCTGTACCCTCTGTCCAGTAAATACAATAATATTTACAAAGGGATTAGTAGAGTGGCTGGCTCATAACCATGGTAATAATGCCTTTTTCTGCTTTACCATACACAATAGGTATTCTGCTATATATTCAGACAGAAAATAGTGATTAAATGTTTTCAATAGCTTACTAAAGAAAACCATTAGAATTTCAAGGATGAGAATAATCATTATTTATTTGCAAATAATTTCATGTTTTCCAAATAGTTAATTCAAAGGCATTCTCCAAGCCAGGCTTCAACAGCACATGAACTGTGAACTTCCTGATGTTCAAGCTGGATTTAGAAAAGGCAGAGGAACCAGAGATCAAATTGCCGACATCTATTGGATCATTGTAAAAACAAGAGAGTTCCAGAAAAACATCTCAGTTNATTCTCCAAGCCAGGCTTCAACAGTACATGAACTGTGAACTTCCTGATGTTCAAGCTGGATTTAGAAAAGGCAGAGGAACCAGAGATCAAATTGCCGACATCTATTGGATCATTGTAAAAACAAGAGAGTTCCAGAAAAACATCTCAGTTCAGTTCAGTCGCTCAGTCTTGTCCGACTCTTTGCGACCCCATGAATCGCAGCACGCCAGGCCTCCCTGTCCATCACCACCTCCCGGAGTTCACTCATACTCACGTCCATCGAGTTCGTGATGCCATCCAGCCATCTCATCCTCTGTCGTCCCCTTCTCCTCCTGCCCCCAATCCCTCCCAGCCTCAGCGTCTTTTCCAATGAGTCAACTCTTTGCATGAGGTGCCCAAAGTACTGCAGTTTCAGCTTTAGCATCATTCCTTCCAAAGATATTCTAGGGCTGATCTCCTTCAGAATGGACTGGTTGGATCTCCTTGCAGTCCAAAGGACTCTAAAGAGTCTTCTCCAACACCACAGTTCAAAAGCATCAGTTCTTCGGCGCTCAGCTTTCTTCACAGTCCAACTCTCACATCCATATATGACCACTGGAAAAACCATAGTTTTGGGGCACTACAAACTAATGTCCAGTAGGTGGTGCTAGAGTACATCTATTCCAACATTCAAAAAAGCTGGCCGGGTCCCTTTCCTCCCACACACAGAAACAAAACAAAACGAGAAAAGCCGCGATCAATCAGACACTGGGAATTGAGATGTGATTATTAGTTAATGAAGCCAGCTTTAAATTATGTTTTAAGCCATATAATGAAAAACAGATTATTTGTAATGTGGTGCTGTTGTGAGAAAGTGCTGGAATGGCGACAACATATGTCACAATCTTTTATTCAGGAACTTTCCTCTACAGTTTTCTTTCAGTTTTCACAGATGTTTTCCGTGGCCACTTCATAAGTCAGAGTCAGTGGAACTTTAGAGATTACCAGTTCCACACAGTAAATGCAATATAAAAGGACATTTACAGTTGCTCACTTCCCTGACTTGTTTCTCACAATGAAATAAAGAGAACAATAAAATGTCCATATAATTTGATTTTAGTTAAGAACACACTAACATGTAAAAAAAAAAAAAAAATTATAGTTCTCAATCAATTGTCACAGTTATACATTCTCAGGAAACTAAAGATCTGACAGAGCTAACAGCTATTTCATTCTTCAACCAGGTCAGCCTCCTACAAAGACATGTTCATTGAGCCCTGATGCTCCAAGATAGACTTTCCAGTATGTTGACAAATGGTCACTCATCATTTTCAATACAATAATCAGTTCACTTCAGTAGCTCAGTCATGTCCAGCTCTTTGCAACCCCATGGACTGCAGCACGCCAAGCCTCCCTGTCCATCACCAGCTCCTGGACTTTACACAACTCATGTCCATTGAGTCAATGATACCATCCAACCATCTCATCCTCTTTTGTTCCCCTCTCCTCCCATCTTCAATCTTTCCCAGCAACAGGGTCTTTTCAAATGGGTCAGTTCTTCACATCAGATGGGCAAAATATTGGAGTTTCAGCTTCAACATTAGTCCCTCCAGTGAACACCCAGGACTGATCTCCCTTAGGATGGACTGGTTGGATCTCCTTGCAGCCCAAGGAACTCTCAAGAATCTTCTCCAACACCACAGTTCAAAAGCATCAATTCTTTGGCACTCAACTTTCTTTACAGTCCAGCTCTCACATCCATAGATGACCACTGGAAAAACCATAGCCTTGACTAGATGGAACTTTGTCGGTAAAGTACTGTCTTTGCTTTTTAATATGCTGTCTAGGTTGGTTATAGCTTTCCTCCCAAGGAGCAAGCATCTTTTAATTTTATGGCTGCAGTCACCATCTACAGTGATTTTGGAACCCCCCAAAATTAAATCTGCCACTGCGTCCACTGTTTCCCCATCTATTTCCCCTGAAGTGATGGGACCAGATGCCATGAACTTGGTTTTCTGAATGTTGAGCTTTAAGCTAGCTTTTTCACCTCTTTCACGTTCATCAAGAGGCTCTTTAGTTCTTTCTCATTTTCTGCCATAAGATTGGTGTCATCTGCATATCTGAGGTTAATTTTTCCTGGCAATCTTGATTCCATCTTATGCTTCACCCAGTCTAGCATTTCTCATTATGTACTCTGCATATAAGTTAAATAAGCAGGGTGACAATATACAGCCTCGACGTACTCCTTTTCCTATTTGGAACCAGTCTATTGTTCCATGTTCAATTCTAACTGTTGCTTCCTGACCTGCATACAGATTTCTCAAGAGGCAGGTCACGTGGTCTGGCATGCCCATCTCCTTAAGAATTTTCCACAGTTTGTAATGATTGACACAGTCAAAGGCTGTGGCATAGTCAAGAAAGCAGAAATAGATGTTTTTCTGAAACTCTCTTGCTTTTTCCATGATCCAGCGGATGCTGGCAATTTGATCTCTGGGTCCTCTGCCTTTTCTAAACCAGCTTGAAAATCTGGAAGTTCATGGTTCACATATTGCTGAAGCCTGGCTTGGAGAATTTTGAGCATTACTTTACTTGCATGTGAGATGAGTGCAATTGTGCAGTAGTTTGAGCGTTCTTTGGCATTGCCTTTCTTTGGGATTGGAATGAAAACTGACCTTTTCCAGTCCTGTGGCCACTGCTGAGTTTTCCAAATTTGCTGGCATGTTGAATGCAGCACTTTCACAGCATCATCGTTCAAGATTTGAAATAGCTCCACTGGAATTCCATCACCTCCACTAGCTTTGTTTGTAGTGATGCTTCCTAAGGGCCACTTGACTTCACCTTCCAGGATGTCTGGGTCTAGGTTAGTGATCACACCATCATGATTATCTGGGTCATGAAGCTCTTTTTTGTACAGTTCTTCTGTGTATTCTTGCCACCTCTTCTTAATATCTTCTGCTTCTGTTAGGTCCATACCATTTCTGTCCTTTATTGAGCCCATCTTTGCATGAAGTGTTCCCTTGGTGTCTCTAGTTTTCTTGAAGAGGTCTCTGCTGCTGCTGCTAAGTAGCTTCAGTCGTCTCCAACTCTGTGCAACCCCATAGATGGCAGCCCTCCAGGCTCCTCCATCCCTGGGATTCTCCAGGCAAGAATACTGGAGTGGGTTGCCATTTCCTTCTCCAGAAGAGATCTCTAGTTTTTCCCAGTCTTTCCCATTCTATTTTTTTCATGTTTCTTTGCAGTGATCACTGAAGAAGGCTTTCTTATCTCTCCTTGCTATTTGGAACTCTGCATTCAAATGGTTTTATCTTTCCTTGTCAGTTTAATTATGAATGAATATTTGACAAGCCATTTATAAAAAATAAACATAACCTCCATTGATCTCTTACTAAACTCTTGCGTGCTAAATTGCTTCAGTCCTGTCTGATTCTTTGTGATTTGATTGACTGTAACCCACCAGGCTCCTCTGTCCATAGGATTCTTCAGGCAAGAGTAATGGAGTGGGTTGCCATGCCTTCCTGCAAGGGAATCTTCCCAACCCAGAGGTCGAACCAGGGTCTCTTGCATTGCAGGCAGAGGATTCTTTACCAACTGAACCACCTGAGAAGCCCTACATAAGTCAACATTCATCTGTTATTCCTGGCCAAATGTTTTCACTTCAGTTTCACCTGCCCATGGGCAGTTAAGAGATTATTGCACTTCTTTGATATCTTGAAGGGTATAGCTAGTGTAAATGGAATTAGGTAGATTGCAAGTGAATACAATGCATTTGCATACACAGAATGACATGACTTTTAAATAAATGGGTGGTGACATTTGTAACTTAAGTTTCCTTCCTCCTTCTGATTTCAAATTTGAGGAATAAAGAAAATGATGATTGTAATCAGATTATAAGGAGTAGGTGACTGATGGAGGTTTAGAGCAATCCTTTGGTCACCCAAGAACTGAATGGCATGATTAGTGACAGTCCTTTCCTTCTTTCACAGGTACTTCAGGTTATGAGGGGAGGGGACTCCCACAAAGTGTGAGGCAGTATAAGTGCAAGTGATTGAGATGTTAATTTGTGCTTTGTTCTTGCACTTTATCCCACTCTCATCCACTCTGAGAAGGTGGTCAGTCCCTTCGCTCAGTCCCTTCATGCTCTCTTATCTCATAGGAGGTTTTTCTGTATGACATAAAGAATAATTGTCTTCCCAATACTTGAAGAGATTATGCCCAGGAAATGAAAGGGAGAAAAGTACCTCCTGAAAAAGAGGAGGGGGAAAGGGAGGTGACCTCCTGAAGTTGAGGATGCAAAGGGAGAGCTGGAAGTTCCCAGTTAGAACCTGCCACTGGCTTCCTAACAGCATCCCAGGAGGTGAGAAAAGTTTTTGGTTGGGTGGGAATCGATGGCTTTATGGTATGTTTAAGAGACTGAAGTTCAGGCAAAATTTGCTGGGCTTCCAGATAGAACAGAGAAACCCAAGACTCAGATTTCAGTAACCTGTATGAGCTAAGACTAGGCATCTAGAGGTAACCAATAGTTACAAAGACAAAAGGACTTCCCCCTTTGAAACACATGCTTCGTGTTTCATCAGATGGATGTGAATGAGAGAGCACCTAAGAAGATTCAAATTGAATTATCATGAGGTTGGAGCCCAGAGAAAGTTCTAAGGTTATTCTTAAAATAAACGCTCCTTCTGAGATTTTGGACTAAGACAACATTTATAATTTAGTTCAAGTTTATGTTCTCATTCTGAGATTTTTTTTCCCTAGGAATTATCATTTTAACTAACTGTCCATCTCAGCCAAGGAATGAATAGTGTTGGTTTCAAAGAAAATAAAAAATGTGAGGAGAGAAGAGGAAATTATATGAGAACAATTCTTTTTATTTTATTTTCATGTTCTTGCTTGGATAACTATTTTAGTTGGAGGATCAAATGATAAAATAAAAACTCTGGTAAATATTATTTCATAACAAATCAGTTTTTGTGAAATGGGGATCAGAAGGATGGAATCTGTAGATTTTAATCACCTTGTTACTTGTACATGTGTACTGCAACAAAAGAATCGTGTTTGGGTTTTCATAATGTGAATCAAGAGACACCCTCATGGCTAAGTTATCCACTGAAATAGAGAAGTTATCTTTGGCCACATTCTACATTAGGGTAACAAGTAGGTGCGAGTCATCAAACTAGACAAGGGCATACCTTGGGTCACACTATTGTTCATTTAGTTCATTCCATTCTCTTTGAATCCGCCTTCTTTCAGTTCTTCAAACAAACAAGGTGTGTGCTAGCTTGTGGTTAGAATTCTCAGGGGGTAGTTTTTCCTCTTTCATCCTACCTCCACTAAAGCTAAGGCCAAAGCAGGCAAGTACTTTCACCATCTCCACTTTAATGGTGAGTATGCGTGCGTGCTCAGTCGTGTCTGACTCCTGGGGACCCCATGGGTGTAGCCTGCCAGGCCATCCTGTCCATGAAATTGGCAGCTTTTTCCCTTGAGATTTTGCCTTTTGAAGAATCCCAGCATTATGCAAGGGTCCTCACTGGTCTTGTTATGCCCAAGTTGCGAGATCTCCCAATGACCACCAGGGAGCAATATGAGAACAATTCTTTTTATTTTATTTTCATGTTCTTGCTTGGATAACTATTTTAGTTGGAGGATCAAATGATAAAATAAAAACTCTGGTAAATATTATTTCATAACAAATCAGTTTTTGTGAAATGGGGATCAGAAGGATGGAATCTGTAGATTTTAATCACCTTGTTACTTGTATGTGTGTACTGCAACAAAAGAATCGTGTTTGGGTTTTCATAATGTGAATCAAGAGACACCCTCATGGCTAAGTTATCCACTGAAATAGAGAAGTTATCTTTGGCCACATTCTACATTAGGGTAACAAGTAGGTGCGAGTCATCAAACTAGACAAGGGCATACCTTGGGTCACACTATTGTTCATTTAGTTCATTCCATTCTCTTTGAATCTGCCTTCTTTCAGTTCTTCAAACAAACAAGGTGTGTGCTAGCTTGTGGTTAGAATTCTCAGGGGGTAGTTTTTCCTCTTTCATCCTACCTCCACTAAAGCTAAGGCCAAAGCAGGCAAGTACTTTCACCATCTCCACTTTAATGGTGAGTATGCGTGCGTGCTCAGTCGTGTCTGACTCCTGGGGACCCCATGGGTGTAGCCTGCCAGGCCATCCTGTCCATGAAATTGGCAGCTTTTTCCCTTGAGATTTTGCCTTTTGAAGAATCCCAGCATTATGCAAGGGTCCTCACTGGTCTTGTTATGCCCAAGTTGCGAGATCTCCCAATGACCACCAGGGAGCCGGTATCCGATGCAAAAGCAAGAGAGTTTTTATTACCAAGCTCGAGCTGGGGCTCCCACCATTACCGACGCAGCAGCTAAGGAGAGGAGACCTGAGTTTTGGGTTACACTGCTTATATAGGGAATATTCAGGTGAAAGGGTAAAAAAGGGGGTGTTCAGGCTGAAGGACTACTGATTGGTTATCCTCTTCTATAGGGTTGTATGTGGATTTCTGATTGTTTTTTTTTACTTCCGCGGTAAATCATTACTTCCAAGGTAAATCACAAATGTAACTCATTACTTCCAAGGTAAATCACAAAGGCAAACCATTACTTCCAAGGTAAATCACAAATTCTTGAATTTAAAGTCAGGAGGTTTAACCTAAGGGCTGATTGGCTTGTGCACAGTGGAGCAAGTTTAGGCAATATCCAAAGTCTAAGTCTGTTTGCCCGGTACCTTTGCAAAATGGAGCTCTTTTACAAGATGGAGTAGCTTAGGCTCTTCAGCCTCTCCTTTCTCAGCGTTGCTCCCAAGCTTCATTTCCTGTTCCAAGGGCACATCTAATACTGACATACCCTGCATCTTTGTCACTTTATAAGAAAGCCCTCTGCCTTCCCACCAAGCTTTTAAAAAGTAATTGTTATATAGCATTGGGAGTTTTTAATGTGTTTTACCAAAGTAGGTTTTTCTGGATAGAAAGTCAACTACCTTAACCCCATTTTCCGTTAAATACAATTGAATCAATTTTTTTGCCCACATCACTACACCAAACTAATTTTAAAAGATAATTTTCAGAAAAAGGTAAAAATCATAATTTTCATACAGATAAAAAAATGAATACACGTTAAAGGATTTATTTTATTCTTGTGATAGAACCAGACTAATGTTATAATCAGTTCAGAGGAAAATCAAAACAGCCCAAATTTATTCGGAGTGAAGGAATGTTGATGTGAATTGCAAATGGAGACAGAACTGTGGTTTTTCCAAGACATTCAAGTTACTACCAAACTGGATAGAAAATGTTAACTAAATGCTACCAAACAAGTCAGAATTTACCTAAAAATTACCTTCATTTACAAACAGTTGCAAAATGGCTCAAAGACAGTGAACTGGGCTAGAATCTGGTAACCCGGAAGGATTTCTATTAAGACATAAAGTTTTTATCTACACTAATCTTGTCAAGGTCATTAATAACCTTTACACTGAAAAATCTGATATCATTTCTCAGCAGTTATCTTGCTCTAGCTACTAACAGCTTTTGACATAACTAACAACTTCCTCCTTTTTGGAAAAAAAAAAAAAGTTTTTGCTGTCCCCTTTGCTGGTTCCTGTTGATTGTTTTCATAAGCTCTTCTCCATGGATACACATTGCCCAGGTGATTTAATCCAGTTCTGGTGGTTTAAATGCCAACTATGTGCTTACAATTCCTAATATTATATCTTCAACTTTAATTTCTTCTGGGAACTCCTGACATGTATTTTAAAAATTCATATTTACTGTCACATTGCCATCTTAAAACTGTGTTATCCAAACTTCTACTTTGATTTCTTTCGATCAATCCTTTTTTTAACACCACACACATATACACCCCACTGGTTCTCTTGCAGTTCTAGTTACTCAAGCCAAATGTATAGCGTCATCCTAGATATCTTCCATTTGTCTCAGGAGACTCATTCTCCATCCTTCCACTCTCTAATTTGTGACAATGAAAACCGACTTATGGGAACTAAATGAAGATTGCCCTTTGTTTTGCAACTGGTTTCAGTGAGCGGGGAGCCTTTGCTGAAGTTTGGAGTGGTGGAGGCGAGGGAAGTCAAAGTACCGATTCCTTCATCAACATCCTCACGCGGCAGTTTCGAGCTGGGTGCTCTCCTTAAGATTGCTCTGTTAAAATTCCACTTAGTGCAAGTTTTTATATTCATTCTCCAGGGTGTTGCACTATGCCTTGGATTCCTCTATACCCTACTTGCATCTTTTAAAATAATTCCTTTGTTAACACATTGCTGGTTATTATACTTTAATATGCCATATCTTTTGTGATAGAACACTGATGCAAGCCCTCTGTTTCACATCCAGCAAATTCTCTTCTTCAGTTTCCAAACTGTATCATTTTACCACGTCTCACAAACACTTCCCTGTCCAAGCACCTTCATCTCTCTCTTCCGTGTTACTGCAATAGTAGTGGGTTTGCCCCAGAGACCACTGCCTTCTGAAAGCCCAGAAGAGCATGCTATAGAAAGTGTATAACTATCTTTTGAAATACAAAATTTATTTTTTCTACAGTGGTCTTGTCGAAGTTATTAACACTGAAGAATTTGATGTCATTTCTTAGGAACGATCTTGCAGGTATATAAAATAATAGCTTATAGTTGCCCTTCTACAGTCTATTCTCAAACACAAAAAGAGCAACCTTCTGAAGCTGTTGTAGCCACGTGTTCCGGGAAACAGACTCACTCAGAAGGACAATGCAGATTGTGGAGTGCAGTTTACTACACTGGTAGGTGCAAGGCAGAGTCTCCTCTTAGCCAAGGACCCCGACCAGTTTTTGTGAAAATCCTATATACCTTAAGTGTATGTGCCCAAATCCACTTCGCCAAATTCCCTGGAACTAGTCTGAACAAAGCAAAAGAAAGATACAATCAAAGTTAACCTGTGATTCATATGCCTTAAGCCTAGGTAGTTAACAGTGGACAACTATCAATAGGNGCCAAGGACCCCGACCAGTTTTTGTGAAAATCCTATATACCTTAAGTGTATGTGCCCAAATCCACTTCGCCAAATTCCCTGGAACTAGTCTGAACAAAGCAAAAGAAAGATACAATCAAAGTTAACCTGTGATTCATATGCCTTAAGCCTAGGTAGTTAACAGTGGACAACTATCAATAGGCCGGTGGTCATACCCCAATAAGCATAATAGAATGTATGATTCTATTTGGTTACACAGATAATTAGAGTATTCTTTTAGGTGAGAGAGAGCCCTGGGACCCTTCCTTCCCGGGGCCTGGTTTTCCTGTTGGTATGTCGTTTCCTTAGGTATTGGACATATAGCTCAAAGTCCACAGTCCGGCCCAAGATGGAGTCCTGCTTTCAAGATACAGCCTGTTTTGTTTCCTCCTTCAAAACAAATATGTGTCTCATGATCCAGCCTCTCACACCTGTTTTCTGTCTCTCCTGGATCCTCATTCTACTCCAACTCTTTTTTCCTGCTACTTTAAAAATATGTTTAGCATACTCTTTGTCTAGCATTGTCTTATCTCAGAGTCTCTTCACTTGCCTGAAATGTGCTCTCCTTAAATATCTACATAAAGGCCACCTCACTGTCATATGAAAGGGCACCCTTAGCTCTCTCCACCAGCATTCTCTATCCTTACTTCACATTAATTCATAGTACTTAACACCACTTGACATCATTTATATGTTTCTAATAGATTTATTTGCTCTGTCTTATTTGAAATCTAAGTTCCATGAGAGCAAGATATTTGTCTGTTTTCTGGTGGTGTTTCTGTTCTGTCTAGAAAAGCATCTGGATTATAGTCACAGCCAATTAAACATATGTGGAGTGAATTGAAAGAATGAATATGTGAGTTATCAAATGATACAGAAATTGTGTTTTGAAACCCTGAGTGATAAATGGCCAGTCCAAATTCTACTTGAGCTTCAACTATTTTTCAACAGGAAGCAAAGTATTTCCCTAAGTATAATCTCAACCACGATCTAATATTTGAAAGCTATTGATTGGTGTCAGAGTGACTTTAAAACTGAAACACAAAATCAGAGTTGAGGAATGGGTTGTAAGGAAGCCAGTATTGAAGAAATTAGCCTGACAGATAAGCAAGATAGATACATAAGAAACTTCATAATGTCATAATAAGTTCAAGCAATATTTCAAGTAAAAGAACATAATTATGCTACATATAATTAATGTTTGTTTTCAATTAATAAAAGCACCTTGAATAAAATAGAGTTTGTCAAATGAATTTCTAAACTCTCTATTATAAAGAAAATATTAAAATATCAATTTATATTTTACACACAGTAGAACATAAGTGCCCTTCATCATCCTTTCACAAAACTGACTTGCTTTATTTTTTTACAGTTTTACATTTGGACCCCCCCCCCCCACTAATTTTTATTGTATCAGTATCTCTTAAAATTGGGCTCTTTAATGTGGTTTATATTGTGGTTTTTATTGGGCTCTTTATTGTGGTTTTATCACATTTTATCACACAATCTTGGTTTTATCACATGTTTTATAACATTGCAACAACTCTCAAGTTCACCTCTACTCCCATTAAATTATTNCCCCACTAATTTTTATTGTATCAGTATCTCTTAAAATTGGGCTCTTTAATGTGGTTTATATTGTGGTTTTTATTGGGCTCTTTATTGTGGTTTTATCACATTTTATCACACAATCTTGGTTTTATCACATGTTTTATAACATTGCAACAACTCTCAAGTTCACCTCTACTCCCATTAAATTATTTTTTCCGTGATAGTATTAGAGTGTTAGTTGGCATTTTTCTGAAGCATCCCAACATCAAAATCATCTGGAAGAGTCCAGTTCAAATGTCTATCAGTTAAGCTGTCACTCAGTCGTGTCTGCCTCTTTGTGACCCCATGGACTGCAGCATGCCAGGCTTCCCTATCCATTACCAACTCCCCGAGTTTACTCAAACTCATGTCCATTGAGTCAGTGAGGCCATCCAACCATCTCATCCTCTGTCATCCCCTTCTCCTCCAACCTTCAATCTTTCCCAGCATTAGGGCCTTTACCAATGAGTCAGTTCTTCGCATCAGGTGGCCAAAGTAACCAACTCCCCGAGTTTACTCAAACTCATGTCCATTGAGTCAGTGAGGCCATCCAACCATCTCATCCTCTGTCATCCCCTTCTCCTCCAACCTTCAATCTTTCCCAGCATTAGGGCCTTTACCAATGAGTCAGTTCTTCGCATCAGGTGGCCAAAGTATTGGAGTTTCAGCTTCAGCATCAGTCCTTCCAATGAATATTCAGGACTCATTTTATTTAGGATAGACTGGTTGGATCTCCTTGCAGTCCAGGGGACTCTCAAGAGTCTTCTCCAACACCATTGTTCAAAAGCATCAGTTCTTCAGCACTCAGCTTTCTTTATGGTCCAACTCTCACATCCATACATGACTACTGGAAAAACCATAGCTTTCACTAGACGAACCTTTGCTGGCTAAGTAATGTATCTGCTTTTTAATACGGTGTCTATACCTGTCTTATTTGATAGGAAAGAAAAATAAGACCCACTTAAACAGCTTTTGAACTGTGGTGTTGGAGAAGACTCTTGAGAGTCCCTTGGGCTGCAAAGAGATCCAACTGACTGAAACTTGTGAAAATCAAATATAAGTGGGGAAAGATTATTGACTTGAGAAATTGAAAAGAGCAAGTGATAATGATTTCAGATATGGTTTGTTCCACACATTCAAATACTAGCTTTAGAACCTACTATGTCTCCATCTCTAGGCTATTTTCCTTCCTGTTGAGGTGATTCCCAAGTTCCTCATGAGAAGATGTTTTTCATTTTGAGCATCTCCTCCCAGCAGCTCCTGAAAGAGTCCCAAAATTAATTCTGATTGGACACTTTGTAAGACTCTATAACTTTTTTCTGTGTCCTAACAATAATGTTTGAAATTAAAGTAGAAAAAAATATAGATTTATAATAGGGAAAAAAAAACAGTAGAATTCTTAGACCTAAATCTAGCAAGAATGGTTTAAGACATAAAAATTAAAATTTGAAGTCCAAATGAAGAACATAAACTGGAATAATAACTAATATAGAAATGTTGGTGCATCTAAAATTAACACATAAATGTTTATCCATTTCAAATTACCATCTCAATGAACTTTTCTATGGAATGATATAAAATAATTCTGGAATGTGTACTGCAAGAATAAGTCTCTAAAAGAAGCCAAGAAATTTCTGAATACTGAATAGAACAATTAAGAAAAAGTGAGAGAATTTCAGATACTAAGATAATTAGTATCCCAACCAGTATCCTAACCAGTAACACTGAAGAAACTGAAGTTGAACGGTTCTATGAAGACCTACAAGACCTTTTAGAACACCCAAAAAAGATGTCCTTTTCATTATAAGGGACTAGAATGCAAAAGTAGGAATTCAGGAAACACCTGGAGTAACAGGCAAATTTGGCCTTGGAATATGGAATGAAACAGGGCAAAGACTAATAGAGTTTTGCCAAGAAAATGCACTGGTCATAGCAAACACCCTCTTCCAGCAACACAAGAGAAGGCTCTACACATGGACATCGCCAGATGGTCAACACCAAAATCAGATTGATTATATTCTTTGCAGCCAAAGATGGAGAAGCTCTATACAGTCAACAAAAACAAGACCAGGAGCTGACTGTGGCTCAGATCATGAACTCCTTATTGCCAAATTCAGACTCAAATTGAAGAAAGTAGGGAAAACCGCTGGACCATTCAGGTATGACCTAAATCAAATCCCTTATGATTATACCTTGGAAGTGAGAAATACATTTAAGGGCCTAGATCTGATAGATAGAGTGCCTGATGAACTATGGA
>SJYX01018690.1:63414-75906 GCA_006410675.1 Oreotragus oreotragus
GAATGAGAAGGAAATGGCAACCCACTCCAGTATTCTTGCCTGGAGAATCCCATGGACAGAGGAGCCTGGCAGGCTACAGTCCACAAGGTTGCAAACAGTCAGACACGACTGAGTGACTTCACACTCACACACGCTAGTAAAGTAATGCTTAAAATTCTCCAAGCCAGGCCTCAGCAATACGTGAACTATGAACTTCCAGATGTTCAAGCTGGTTTTAGAAAAGGCAGAGGAACCAGAGATCAAATTGCCAACATCTGCTGGATCAAGGAACAAGCAAGAGAGTTCCAGAAAAATATCTATTTCTGCTTTATTGACAATGCCACAGCCTTTGACTGTGTGGATCACAAGAAACTGTGGAAAATTCTGAGAGAGTTGGGAATACCAGACCACCTGACCTGCCTCTTGAGAAACCTATATGCAGGTCAGGAAGCAACAATTAAAACTGGACATGGAACAGCAGACTGGTTCCAAATAGGAAAAGGAGTACGTCAAGGCTGTATATTGTCACCCCGCGTATTTAACTTCTATGCAGAGTACATCATGAGAAACCCTGGGCTGGAAGAAGCACAAGATAGAATCAAGATTATCGGGAGAAATATCAATAACCTCAGATATGCAGATGACACCACCCTTATGGCAGAAAGTGAAGAGGAACTAAAAAGCCTCTGTATGAAAGTGAAAGTGGAGAGTGAACAAGTTGGCTTAAAGCTCAACATTCAGAAAATGAAGATCATGGTATCTGGTCCCATCACTTCGTGGGGAACAGATGGGAAAACACTGGCAACTGTGTCAGACTTTATTTTTTTGGGTCCAAAATCACTGCAGATGGTGACTTCAGCCATGAAATTAAAAGACGCTTACTCCTTGGAAGAAAAGTTATGACCCACCTCCCACCTAGATAGCATATTGAAGAACAGAGACATTACTTTGCCAACAAAGGTCCATCTAGTCAAGGCTATGGTTTTCCCAGTGGTCCTGTATGGATGTGAGAGTTGGACTGAGAAGAAAGCTGAGCGCCGAAGAATTGATGCTTTTGAACCGTGGTGTTGGAGAAGACTCTTGAGAGTCCCTTGGACTGCAAGGAGATCCAACCAGTCCATTCTGAAGGAGATCAGCCCTGGGACTTCTTTGGAAGGAACGATGCTAAAGCTGAAACTCCAGTACTTTGGCCACCTGATGTGAAGAGTTGATTCATTGGATAAGACTCTGATGCTGAGAGGGATTGGGGGCAGGAGGAGAAGGGGATGACAGAGGATGAGATGGCTGGATGGCATCACTGACTCAATGGACGTGAATCTGGGTGAACTCCGGGAGTTGGTGATGGACGGGGAGGCCTGGCGTGCTACGATTCATTGGGTCACAAAGAGTCGGACACGATTGAGCAACTGAACTGAACTGAATATAATTATAAAGTTACTGTAATCAAAAATATATAATATTTATATATAAATATATTAGTCAGATATGGTGGCGCATCCACAGAAAGATATGTATATATGTGCTTTTTATATAACTTAGTGAGAAAGAGTGTTTAATTTAACAAATGGTGCTGATACACTATATCAGAAGGAAAGATATGCTATATTCAAAAGAAAACAGAAATGGACACTGAAGAAAAATTTTGGATGGAACTGTAGGAGGCTATTGGTATAAATCTGAGATGGAGAAGACTTTCCTCAGTATGACAGACATCTCAAAAACCATAAAGATAAAACTAGATATATTTGGCTATTTTAAAATCACTTATGTTTTCATGGCAAAAGTTACCATAAACAAATGAAGAGGCAAATTTAAAAATAGGTTTGTAAATTAAGTATGGAAAAGGCTCTATTCTTCTTGGAGACTAGTTATTGAAAGATCATTTTGTGTAAATTTCATGTAGAATTCATGGGGTCACCTAACTCTATATACAACAGAAAGATATTTCAAACTTTCTCAGATTATTGGCAGGATTTCACAGTTAAAATTTTTATTGCCCAGAAGTACCTTTCTCATTAAGAAAGTCTTCTCAAAAAATATGAAAAATTATTCCAAGTCTTTATTTTAAAGTAAATAGGCAGGATAGTATTAATTGGGTAATAGTATGAAACAGAGCAAAACAAACACAAAGGTACTGGAAAATAATAAGATCTCAAAACGTTCTCTTTGAGATTTTCTTTTCTTGTCAGAAAGACAAAATTTGGAACGGTCAGCAGATTTACACTGTTGACCAAAAAAGAATTCTAGAAATGTGAGTTGAGGGAGAGAGCATAATATTTTTTCCCAGCTGTTTCAGTGACTAGAATTCTGAAAAGTATAAAAGGCATATGTCAAAACATAAACATATAAAGAACCACTTCTAGACTACTCTGAAATTATAAATAAAACATAGATGTTATAACAACCGAGATACATTTAAAAGGCAAAGATAGTTTTGATTAATGAGTGAAAGCCTGTAGAATCTTTTCCTAAGAAACTAGAAAAAAACAGTCTTGGCAAAAACTGCTTTCTCAAGAGCCCTGGTAACTGTGAGCTAAGATCATTTGTGTTTAGAGGAAGGTGGCAGAGGGCTGGGTGATCATTCACTTTTGAGGGACTTCAGAGGCTGAATGCACTCAATCTGTCCTAGATTCATTTCATTAAGAGAGAATGAACTAGTTAACATTGCCAAAATGAAGTTCATGTAAGGTAACAGGCCCAGGGATTTTTCTGACCAGCTGTCTCTTTAATAAGGATATGTTTTCCATCACTGTGGCTAAAACAAAAATACAGAAAATAAGACAGAATTTATCAACAGTTGAAAAGTTGAAATTTATCAACAGTTGAAACCAGAAAACTCTTTTACCTTGCTGGTGGGAGAATGAATTGGTACAATCATGCGGAAAAATTAACTGGGAAGTTCTTAGTTAAACAAACAAATGTTTATGACTCAGCAATTCTGGTCCTACATTTCAGTTCAGATCAGTTCAGTTGCTCAGTCGTGTCTGACTCTTTGCGACCCCATGAATCGCAGCATGCCAGGCCTCCCTGTCCATCACCAATTCCTGGAGTTCATCCAAACTCATGTGCATCAAGTCGGTGATGCCATCCAGCCATCTCATCCTGTCGTCCCCTTCTCCTCCTGCCCCCAATCCCTCCCAACATCAGGGTCTTTTCCAATGAGTCAACTCTTCATGTGAGGTGGCCAAAGTATTGGAGTTTCAGCCTCAGAATCAGTCCTTCCAATACATGGGCCAAAAAAAAAATGTACATATATTCACCAAAAAATGTGCCCAATAATGTTCATAGCAGCACTTTTCAAAATGATCCAAACTAGAAATTATAGCTTCTGTCTACAGAATACATTCATAAATTGTGGTAGAGTCATCTAATGGGGGGAGAAGGCAATGGCACCCCACTCCAGTACTCTTCCCTGGAAAATCCCATGGATGGAGGAGCCTGGTGGGCTGCAGTCCATGGAGTTGCTAAGAGTCGGACACGACTGAGCGACTTCACTTTCACTTTTCACTTTCATGCATCAGAGAAGGAAATGGCAAGCCATTCCAGTGTTCTTGCCTGGAGAATCCCAGGGACGGGGGAGCCTGGTGGGCTTCCATCTATGAGGTCACACAGAGTCAGACACGACTGAAGCGACTTAGCAGCAGCATCTAATGGGACACTATAGCAATGAACAATGAGGATGAATGAAATACAGCTACACGCAATTTGATTATTCTTTCAAATAGAATGTGGATAAGTCTTGAGAATATGATATGCTACAAAAGAAGTCAAGCACGAAAAGGCAGATGTTGTTTGATTCCTTTAATGTACAAGCCCAAAGCAAATGATAGCACCAGAAGTTAGGATAAAGGTCACTCTTGGAACATAGAGATTGGAGACGTGAAAGGCTGAGGGGCTCTGGAATGCTGTCAGTGTTCAGTGTGGAAAAATTCACCGTATTAAACTTATATTTTGTGTACTTTTCTGTATGGTTGTTACATCTTAATAAAAATTCCTCATTAGATTTGCATTTGCTGTATATAGCAAGAAGCTGTGAGGAAAAGAAGTGAGTACTTAACTTTCTTTAAGTAGAGTAAATAGTTTATGCAAATTTTAACTAAAAAGCAATGACTTTCTATACATAGATTAATCTGGGTTTATATCTATCTTGCCCACTAGTCTGGGGAAAACAACCCCTTTGATTCTTATTTCAAACCCAAAGCAATTATTGCTTCTACTGCAAAGAACAGTTTTCATGTCACTTGGCTTCCTTTCCCAATTTTCAGAAATACGTAGAGTAAGAATATTGCTAACCAAAGAGATACATTCTTGTAAATCATTCACTGCCTGCAGCAATTTTGACTTTGGAAAGTCTTTTCACATGATGCTATTCCCTGGCCCACAGAGGCTCAATGAAGTGCCTTGCCAATAAATATCTGAATGGGAGTGACTCCTCTGAGTATGTGTTGAAGGCTTTTGAAAACGTTCCAGACACTAAGCTAAGCAAGTACTGCTAGGATGACAGGTGAAGTTTTGCCCTCCAGCAGTGTTAAACTCACTTCCCAAGGTGCTGAATTTTAAAACTTGGTGAACTTTTACAAATTGCCCACCACCAGCGTTCCAGAGCCCCTCAGCTTTTAATGCTCCCTTGCAGTCTTTACTTTGCTTCTATTTTTCTAGTTTTCTAAGATAAATACCACCTCAGTATTCTTGCCTTGAGAATCCCATTAACTATATGAAAAGGCAAAAAGATAGGACACTGAAAGATGAACTCCCCGTCAGTAAGTGCCCAATATGCTACAGGAGAACAGTGGAGAAATAACTCCAGAAAGAATGACAAGGAGCCAAAGCAAAAACAGCACCCAGTTGTGGATGTGATTGGTGATGCAAGTAAAGTCTGATGAGGTAAAAACAATATTGCATAGGAACCTGGAGTGTTAAGTCCATGAACAAGGTAAATTGGGAGTGGTCAACAGTGATCGCAAGAGTGAACCAGGACATTTTAGGAAACAGTGAACTAAAATGGACTGGAATTGGTGAATTTAACTCAGATGACCATTATATCTACTACTGTAGGCAGGAATCCCTTAGAAGAAATGGATTAGTCCTCATAGTTAACACAAGAGTCTGAAATGTAGTACTTGGGTCCAGTCTCAAAAATGACACAATGATCTCTGTTNGTGAATTTAACTCAGATGACCATTATATCTACTACTGTAGGCAGGAATCCCTTAGAAGAAATGGATTAGTCCTCATAGTTAACACAAGAGTCTGAAATGTAGTACTTGGGTCCAGTCTCAAAAATGACACAATGATCTCTGTTCATTTCCAAGGCAAATCATTCAATATCATGGTAATCCAAGCCTACACAGCAACCAGTAATACTGAATAAGCTGAGGTTGAACATTTCTATAAAGACCTGCAAGACCTTCTAGAACTAACACCCAAAAAAGATGCCCTTTCATTATAGGGGACTGGTATAAAAAATAAGAAGTCAAGAGCTACCTGGAGTAACAGGCAAATTTGGCCTTGGAGTACAAAACGAAGCAGGTCAAAAAGTAACAGAGTTTTGCCAAGAGAACGCACTGGTCACAGCAAACATCCTCTTCCAACAACAGAAGAGAACACTCTACACATGGACATCACCATGGTCAGTACTGAAATCAGACTGATTATATTCTTTTCACCCAAAGTTGGAGAAGCTCTATACAGTCAGCAAAAACAAGACTGGGAGCTGACTGTGGCTCAGATCACGAACTCCATATTGCCAAATTCAGACTTAAATTGAAGAAAGTAGGGAAAACTGCTAGACCATTCAGGTATGACCTAAATCAAATCCCTTACCACTATATAGTGGAAATTACAAATAGATTCAAGGAATTAGATCTGATAACAGTGCCTGAAGAACCATGGACGGAGGTTCGTGACATTGTACAGGAAGCGGTAATCAAGACCATCTCCAAGAAAAAGAAATGCAAAAAAGGAAAAATGGTTGTCTGAGAGGCCTTATAAATAGCTGAGAAAAGAAGAGCAGTGAAAGGCAAAAGAGGAAAGGAAAGATATACCCATTTGAATGCAGAGTTCCAAAGAATAGCAAGGAGAGATAAGAAAGCCTTCTTCAGTGATCAATGCAAAGAAACAGAGGAAAACAACACAATGAGAAAGACTAGAGATCTCTTCAAGAAAATAAGAGATACCAAGGGAACATTTCATGCAATGATGGGACACAATAAAGAACAGAAATGGTATGGACCTAACAGAAGCAGAAGATATTAAGAACCAAAGAATAGCAAGGAGAGATAAGAAAGCCTTCTTCAGTGATCAATGCAAAGAAACAGAGGAAAACAACACAATGAGAAAGACTAGAGATCTCTTCAAGAAAATAAGAGATACCAAGGGAACATTTCATGCAATGATGGGACACAATAAAGAACAGAAATGGTATGGACCTAACAGAAGCAGAAGATATTAAGAAGAGGTGACAAGAACACACAGAATAACTATATCAAAAAGATCTTCATGACCCAGATAACCACGATGGTCTGATCACTCACCTAGAGCCAGACATCCTGAAATGTGAAGTCAAGTGGGCCTTAGAAAGCATCACTATGAACAAATTAGTGGAGGTGATGGAATTCCAGTTGAGCTATTTCAAATCCTAAAAAATAATGCTGTGAAAGTGCTGCACTCAATAAATCAGCAAATTTGGAAAACTCAGCATTGTCCACGGGACTGGAAAAGGTCAGTTTTCTTTTTTTTTTAATTTTTATTTTTACTTTATTTTACTTTACAATACTGTATTGGTTTTGCCATACATTGACATGAATCCACCATGGGTGTACATGAGTTCCCAATCCTGAACCCCCCTCCCACCTTCCACCCCATATCACCTCTGGATCATCCCCGTGCACCAGCCCCAAGCATCCTGTATTGAACATAGACTGGCGATTCATTTCTTACATGATAGTATACATGTTTCAATGCCATTCTCCCACATCATCCCACCCTTTCCCTCTCCCTCAGAGTCCAAACGTCCGTTCTATATATCTGTGTCTCTTTTGTTGTCTCGCATACAGGGTCATCATTACCATCTTTCTAAATTCCATATATATGCGTTAGTATACTGTATTGGTGTTTTCTTTCTGGCTTACTTCACTCTGTATAATTGGCTCCAGTTTCATCCATCTCATTAGAACTGATTCAAATGTATTCTTTTTAATGGCTGAGTAATACTCCATTGTGTATATATACCACAGCTTTCTTATCCATTCATCCGCTGATGGACATCTAGGTTGTTTCCATGTCCTGGCTATTATAAACAGTGCTGCAATGAACATTGGGGTACATGTGTCTCTTTCTATTCTGGTTTCCTCGGTGTGTATGCCCAGCAGTGGGATTGCTGGGTCATAAGGCAGTTCTATTTGCAATTTCTTAAGGAATCTCCACACTGTTCTCCATAGTGGCTGTACTAGTTTGCATTCCCACCAACAGTGTAAAAGGGTTCCCTTTTCTCCACACCCTCTCCAGCATTTATTGCTTGCAGACTTTTGGATCGCAGCCATTCTGACTGGTGTGAAGTGGTATCTCATTGTGGTCTTGATTTGCATTTCTCTGATAATGAGTGACGTTGAGCATCTTTTCATGTGTTTGTTAGCCATCCGTATGTCTTCTTTGGAGAAATGTCTATTTAGTTCTTTGGCCCATTTTTTGATTGGGTCGTTTATTTTTCTGGAATTGAGCTGTATAAGTTGCTTGTATATTTTTGAGATTAGTTGTTTGTCAGTTGCTTCATTTGCTATTATTTTCTCCCATTCAGAGGGTTGTCTTTTCACCTTGCTTATAGTTTCCTTTGTTGTGCAGAAGCTTTTAATTTTAATTAGATCCCATTTGTTTATATTTGCTTTTATTTCCAGTATTCTGGGAGGCGGATCATTGAGGATCCTGCTGTGATTTATGTCGGAGAGTGTTTTGCCTATGTTCTCCTCTAGGAGTTTTATAGTTTCTGGTCTTACATTTAGATCTTTAATCCATTTTGAGTTTATTTTTGTGTGTGGTATTAGAAAGTGATCTAGTTTCATTCTTTTAAAAGAGGTTGACCAGTTTTCCCAGCACCACTTGTTAAAGAGATTGTCTTTACTCCATTGTATATTCTTGCCTCCTTTGTTGAAGATAAGGTGTCCATAGGTTTGTGGATTTATCTCTGGGCTTTCTATTTTGTTCCATTGACCTATATTTCTGTCTTTGTGCCAGTACCATTCAGTTTTCATTCCAATCCCAAAGAAAGGCAGTGCCAAAGAATGCTCAAACTACTGCACAATTGCACTCGTCTCACACACTAGCAAAATAATGTTCAAAACCCTCCAAGCCAGGCTTCAACAGTACATGAATCATGAACTTCCAGATGTTCCAGCTGGTTTTAGCAAAGGCAGAGGAACCAGAGATCAAATTGCCAACATCCATTGGATGATTGAAAAGCACGAGAGTTCCAGAAAAACATCTACTTCTGCTTTATTGACTACGACAAAGCCTTTGACTGTGTAAATCACAACAAAGTATGGAAAATTCTTAAAGAGATGGGAATACCAGACCATCTGACCTGCCTCCTTAGAAATCTGTATGCAGGTCAGGAAGCAACAGTTAGAACTGGACATGAAACAATGGACTGGTTCCAAATAGGGAAAGGAGTAGGTCAAAGCTGTATATGTCACCCTGCTTATTTAAGTATATGCATAGTACATCATGTGAAATGCCAGGCTGGATAAAGCATGAGCTGGAATCAAGATTGCCAGGTGAAATATCAATAATGTCAGATACGTAGATGACACCACCCTTATGGCAGAAAACATCCTTATGGCAGAAAGCAAAGAACTAAAGAGCCTCTTGATGAAGGTGAAAGAGGAGAGTGAAAAAGTTGACTTAAAACTCAACATTAAGAAAACTAAGATCATGATATCTGGTCCAATCACTTCATGGCAAATAGATGGGGAAACAATGGAAACAGTGTCAGACTTTATTTTTCTGGGCTTCAAAATCACTGCATATGGTGACTGCAGCCATGTAATTAAAAGAGCTTGCTCTTTAGAAGAAAAGCTATGACCAACCTAGACAGCATATTAAAAAGCAGAGACATTACTTTGCCAACAAAGGTCCATCTGGTCAAAGCTATGGTTTTTCCAGTAGTCATGTATGGATGTGAGAGTTGGATTATAAAGAAAGCTGAGCACCAAAGAACTGATGCTTTCACACTGTGGTGTTGGAGAAGATGCTTGAGAGTCTCTTAGAATGCAAGGAGATCAAACCAGTCAATCCTGAAAGAAATCAGTCCTGAATATTCATTGGAAGTACTGAGGCAGAAGCTGAAGCTCCAATACTTTGGTTACCTGATGCAAAGAACTGACTCATTTTAAAAGGCCTTGATGCTTGGAAAGATTAAAGGCTGGAGAAGGGGATGACGGAAGATGAGATGGTTGTATGGCATCAGCGACTTGATGGACATGAGTTTGAGTAAGCTCCAAGAGTTGATGATAGACAAGGAAGCAAAAGTCAGACATGACTGAGTGAATGAACTGAACTAAAGGTAAATCCAAAGTAAGCAGAAGAAAAGAAATAAAAATTAGAGCAGAAACCAGTGGAATCAAATAAAAGACTTTACTAGAGAGCAAATAAATGGCACCAAAATCATTTTTATTAAAAAGATCAATAAAAATGATAAATATCTAGCTAGGTTAACTTTAAAAAGAGAGAGAGAAAAGCAAAAGTTACAGATCCTATAGGAATTGTGGTTGGGTGTAGGGAGTAGATAGAGAGTCAGATGTCCACAAGGAGAAAAGAGAGCAAGGAATTGCCTAGGTACAATCTAGTTGTAGGTTGAAGCAGCAGAGGACAGGACATGAATTTTTATAGCATTCAAGGAGTAGGGTGTGAAAAGCTCACAAACAGTTCTTGGATTTGTTGGCACCAAGGTGAAGTTTAGAGCATCATCAGCTTTCTGGCTTCAACCAATCTAGGGTCTATATTCTCACAGTCAGCGGTTTTCATCTGGTGGAGGGGTCTGCTTCCTGTAAAAACAATGAAGGAATGTGTGTCGAGCCTTAGTCTCTATCTTTCAGGGAACTAGGAGCTCAGCAGTTCTGCTATGTGGCAGAATCATAGTCTAAATTGTTACGAGTTCCCTAGCCCAACAGCTATTCTTTATTTCTACATCTTCATCTTTCCCAATCATTAACTCTTGAATCAGCATTTTACTTTAAAAGATGAGGACACACGGCCTTGTACACAGTTTCATGGTGAAGTTAATGACATGGTCAGCTGCCTATCTTTATTTATGGGTGTTGGCAAGATGAAGAGGTCAGAGTGGGAGAAACGCTGACTTTTTGGAGCACATTTCATATGTTACTTTTGAAAGTTTCTTAAGTGCTAGGATGCACTTTGACAGTGGCCCTGCAGAGAGAAGGGAGGGTCGGATAATAATATCCAGCTGGGGTCTGATGCCATAAAAATGTGAGTTAAAAAAAAAAAAAGAACTAAGGGTATATTTGATGAAATCTGGATATTATAGCTTAAAGGAGAGTAAGAAAATTGAACAGATTTTCAGACTGAGGAGATGTAGGCAACAAGATCGAAATCAAAACAGGAGCAGAACTGTGAGAAATACTATGCGTACTAGAAAATTTCAGATACTTCCTTTGCTAAAACATTTCTGGATCCTCTACTAGATTCATTATTTAACCATGAATTCATTCCTGTATTCACTAAACAGCCATTTATCGATTGTCAGCTATGTGCCTCAAACAGTGCTGGACACTAGGGATATGATGGAAGCCAAGCAGGCTTCTGGTCCTGCATTTGTAGAGCTGGCACAGAGTTGGGAAGATCACTGATAAGATAATGAATAAAATTGGTATTGAGTCAGGGATAGAAGACTGATCAAGAGTGTATCAAATGAATATAGACCAGTGCAGGACCCTTAGAAATGTCAATATCAAGTCTGGAAAAGGTAAAATTATATTTATTTATTTAAATGCATTTTAAAACATCAGAAAGATTTTAAGTAAAATGAGCATTTTAGAACTTGGTCATCACACTTAGCTGGAAAATTCATTCATGCAACATGCTTTCATCCATGGGGTAGAGATAAAGGCAACAGTATTGCATGTATGTGTGCAGATTATGGTTGATGGGACTTGATATAATGTTGGATTAAGGCAAATTATTCTCTGTAAATTACCGGAAGGATAGAAAAAGACCTATAAACTTCATGATTTTTGTTTTCACTTTCCCACTATTGAACATGTGTATCGTAGAGAATCAGTTGTCTATACCCTGCTTTTATCCTTATCTGAAATGGAAATCAATGATGCCCTCACAGGGCATTTATTTTTTTAGCCTATTAAGCTGTAAAGCAACACCATTTAACTATTTCTGATTTAAGGTGTACACTGTACCATGCATTTTTGTTTGTTTAGAGTATGAAGCTTGGAATTTGTGGGGATGTCCTGTGTGAATCTGAAACACCAAATTGTATATCAACATATCTAGCGACCTGGAAGTATCTGTAGATTTTAGACTCTAATTAATAAGTATTTAAATAGTAAATTCCTCAAAGACCCCTGCTGCCTCTCAAAATTGTTCTGATTTCTTGCCCTGTCATGTAGGTTGATATCAAGGCAAATTGGAAGTGGTCAAACAGGAGATGGCAAGAGTGAACATTGACATCCTAGGAATCAGCAAACTAAAATGGACTGGAATGGGTGAATTTAATTCAGATGACCATTATATCTACTACTGTGGGCAGGAATCCCTTAGAAGAAATGGAGTAGCCATCATGGTCAACAAAAGACTATGAAATGATGTACTTGGATGCAATCTCAAAAACAACAGAATGATCTCTGTTCATTTCCAAGGCAAACCATTCAATATCACGGTGATCCAAGCCTATGCCCCAACCACTAACGCTGAAGAAGCTGAAGTTGATTGGTTCTATGAAGACCTACAAGACCTTTTAGAACTAACACAAAAAAAGATGTCCTTTTCATTATAGGGGATTGGAATGGAAAAGTAGGAAGTCAAGACACCTGGAATAACAGGCAAATTTGGCCTTGGAGTATGTAATGAAGCAGGGCAAAGGCTAATAGAGTTTTGCCTAGAGAACTCACTGGTCATAGCAAACACCTTCTTCCAACAACACAAGAGAAGACTCTACACATGGACATCACCAGATGGTCAACACCAAAAAAGACTGATTATATTCTTTGTAGCCAAAGATGGAGAAGCTCTATACAGTCAGCAAAAACAAGACCGGGCGCTAACTGTGGCTCAGATCATGAACACTTTATTGCCAAAATTAACTTAAATTGAAGAAAGTAGGGGAAACCACTAGACCATTCAGGTATGACCTAATCAAATCCCTTGTGAGTGTACAGTGGAGGTGAGAAATAGATTTAAGGGACTAGATCTGATAGACAGAGTGCCTGATGAACTATGGACAGAGGTTCGTGACATTGTACAGGAGACAGGGATCAAGACCATCCCCAT
>SJYX01018690.1:78124-90185 GCA_006410675.1 Oreotragus oreotragus
AAAAAGAAGATCATGGCATCTGATCCCATCACTTCATGGCAAATAGATGGGGAAACAGCAGAAACAGTGTCAGACTTTTATTTTGGGGGGCTCCAAAATCACTGCAGATGGTGACTTCAGCCATGAAATTAAAAGACTTTTACTCCTTGGAAGGAAGGTTATGAACAACCTAGATAGTATATTAAAAAACAGAAAAAAAAAAAAAAAAAAACCAGAGACATTACTTTGCCAACAAAGGTCGATCTAGTCAAGGCTATGGTTTTTCCAGTGGTCATGTATGGATGTGAGAGTTGGACTGTGAAGAAAGCTGAGCACTGAAGAATTGATGCTTTTGAACTGTGGTGTTGGAGGAGACTCTTGAGAGTCCCTTGGAATGCAAGGAGATCCAACCAGTCCATCCTAAAAGAGATCAGTCCTGGGTGTTCATTGGAAGGACTGATGCTAAAGCTGAAACTCCAATACTTTGGCCATC
Source organism: Oreotragus oreotragus (assembly GCA_006410675.1). NCBI lineage: Eukaryota > Metazoa > Chordata > Mammalia > Artiodactyla > Bovidae > Oreotragus > Oreotragus oreotragus. Next base: position 78,597 of record SJYX01018690.1, read on the forward strand.
TTATGTGAAGAGTTGACTCACTGGAAAAACTCCTGATGCTGGGAGAGATTGGGGCAGGAGCAGAAGGGGACAACAGAGGATGAGATGGCTGGATGGCATCACCAACTCTATGGACACAGTTTGAGTGAACTCCAGGAGTTGGTGATTGACAGGGAGGCCTGGCGTGCTGCGATTCATGGGGTCACAAAGAGTCTGACACAACTGAGCAACTGAACTGAACTGAACTGGGAAGAAATAGAGAATTTCAATGTAGGAATATATAAATGTTTTTATAAAATTTGGTGCAAGTTTTCTTTCCTGAAAAACACTTGGGACCAGACACATTCTCTTTCACTCACATCATGCAGTGGATAGTTTCTAGTTTGACCTTCATATTCATGGTGTTACCCAAAGCCTCAAGGGGCTGTAGCTATTGATACAAAAAAGGCACAGAGTTATAAGTATGCATATGTACTTGTGTGCAGTGGCAAAGAATTTGCTTGCCAATACAGGAGACACAGGTTCAGTCTCTGGGTTGGGAAGGTCCCCAGGAGCAGGAGATGGCAACCCACTCTAATACCCTTTCCTGGGAAAAATTCCATGGCCAGAGGAGCCTGGCAGGCTACAGTTGATGGAGTTGCAAAGAGTTGGGCCCAAGTGAGTAACTGAGCATGCACATGCATGTAGCAGTATATCTAATTTCTATTACTCTTTTTTACTTCATATATAATGACTTTAAAGATCTTACTCATCTTGGATTGCCAGTGATATCCATTTGTTATCAATTGCTCTCTCTCATAATGAATTCTGCATGTAGGTTTCCAGATGATTAAAGAGGTTTATGTTAATTTTGTTGCTGTTCAGTTGCTATGTCATGTCCGATTCGCTACAACCCCATGGACTGAAGAATTCCAGCCTCTCTGTCCTTCACTGTCTCTCAGAATTTGCTCAAATTCATGTCCATTGAGTCAGTGATGCCATCTAACCATCTCATCCTCTGCCATCCCCTTCTCCTTTTGCCTTCAGTCTTTCCCAGCATCAGGATCTTTTTCAATGAGACTGTTCTTTGCCTCAAGTAGCCAAAGTGTTGGAGCTTCAGCTTCAGTGTCAGTCCTTCCAATGAATATCAGGGTTGATTTTCTTTAGGACTGTCTGGTTTAATCTCCTTGAAGTCCAAGAGACTCTCAAAAGTCTTCTCCACCACCAAAATTTGAAAGTATAAATTTAAGTTATTCAATTAATTTATTTCAATATAAAATTGTGGTACAGTGTTGCTTCTAATTATATTTATATAAAATAAATGACTATTTCCAGATAAATACATATAGTTAAAAATAGCTCATTGTTACATATTAAATGACAAAGAAAAGCTATTTCCATTTTGCTTTTAAACTTTCTTTTCCCAGTTTTAGTCTTATCCATGTGTCTAAAATTGCATAAACTGCAAACACAAATTTTCCAAAAGTGCAGTAGTACACTAATTATGCCTTAGGGGCAGAGTCAAAGTGGAAATTAGCATTTTACAATACAATGTGTTAAAATAAATGAATCATTGGCTAACTGTTGAAAAAAACAACAAAAACAAGAGGCTCGATAAACACAATTCCTTAAAGAAAATACCAGATAAACAGATAGCAAGATTCCTATTGTGTTCCTGTCATCCCCACTATTATTGCATACACAGAAGATTTGATAGTTTCTTACAGAAAAAAATGTAAGAATAGTTTCAATTTGACACACTGTCACGTGGATAATACAAACAATTTCAAAAGCTTTTACAAACAAGGACAGGCCATCCAATTTGTTTATTCGAAGAATAATGCTGAATTTATGTGTACTTGGAAAAGAAAGATGAAGTCCTAATTTTAATCCTCCAGGTCTGTCAGTTGTTTACTTTCTCCATTTCCATTGCGACATCCTGGTCAAGATGGTCAGTATCTAGATGGCCTCAGGTTGTTATCCCTAAGTGCTCTCTACATTTGAATTAGACCCCAGATAATGCTCTCATTTCCTGCTTGTATTTCAAACCCTTTATAATGCAACTCCCCTTAAACCTTCAGTCTAAAGTAGCTTTTCACTGTCTATTTTATGTCCCTTATATGCCTTAGCTCATTAACAAGTTCAATTAAAGAAGCACACAGTGCTGGGTACTATACTGAAAAAGTTTTAGTTTGCTATCTTTTTTTTTCCTCATAACTTTTTATTAAGGTCTGAATTGTATCTCCTCCCTAAATTCTTATGTTGAAGTCTCAACCCCTGGTACCTCAGAATGTAACTGCATTTGGAGTTAAGATCTTTAAGGGTATAATTAAGCTAAAAGGAAGATAACTGTTGTCCTTAACAAGATTAAGGAGAGACACAGGGATGTGTGGGCATAGACCAAAGGCCACGTGAGGACAGCCCGTCTATAGACTCAAGAAACAGCCTTCAGGAGGAACCAGTCCTGCCGGCGCCTTGTTCTTAGATCTCCAGCCTCCAGAACTGTGAGAAAACAAATGTCTATTGTTAAAGCCACTCAGGCTGTGGTATTAATATTTTGTTTCAGCAGCAGCCCTTGCAAACTAATACACATGTATATTTAGTAAGTTATCAAAAGGAACTGATAACATTGTAAATATACCAATTTGCCCTAAAGTTAAATTCATAATCCAGAAAACATAGAGTCAATATAAAAATGGACTTTGAAGACATCCCCTCTTTACATGCTTTCCCCCGTCTCTCCAAATCTAGCACAGCTCATCTATTATCCCATGGAATATTCTCTGCTCCTCTGGACAAATTTAACTCCCTTCTCTGGACCTCTTGAGTACCTAGTTCCTAGTCCAGTGGAAAGAAATGTATTCAACATCAGAACTTTGTTCTTATTTTGACCCCAATGTTAAAAACTAATACCAGTGTATTTGTCTATTGAAGCTGGCACAGAGGGAAGGAAGACAGAAGCCCCTTGCCGGCTTGCTCCATCTACCAGGGCTCATTCATTCCCTTCTCTATTGTCCACAGTGACACTTGGGACACCAGTGTATGAGACATGGGTTTAAAACCCTTGAATCACATTACAATTCATTATCTTAAAATATCCTTATAAGATAAGAGCTCTCATATGAGGAGGCAGGCTACACTATACACTTAAAAAACTACTACACTAGGATGACATACAATGAACTGAACTGAGATTAGAGGGATGAATTTTATTAATAAACTTCTCGCTAAGTGAATTTGAAGCCCCAAATTTTTCTAAATTAAACAAGAAAACTTCCATTTGGTCTGAGAATCTAAGAACAGGAACTATCCATGGAATGGGGCTCTGCTTGAAGTTAGTATGGTTTTGGCTTCGTGACTAATCCATACGTGGGTGTCAGGTCAAGCTCGACCACGGGGCATTTCTTCAGTGTGAGCTGTTGCAGAACTGTGGTGATGAAAACGAATACTTCACTTCGTGCAACCTCTTCTCCGAGACACTTCTGGATTCCCATTCCAAAAATGAACACTTTCTCAACAAGACTTTTATTCAGTTCCCTGTTTTCAGTCAGAAATCTCTCAGGTCTAAGTAAGTTGGGATTATCCCAAATCGTTCTGTATAAAATAGACAAAAATAAAAATTTTTAAAGAATTCGTTTTATCAGTTTTGCTTTTGTTGCCAACTTCTCCATAATTTTGCTTTGGATAAGTCTTTCATACAAGTTCAGAACAATGTATATAAAGTTATATACACATATATCTGTGTGTAAGTGTATGTGTGTGCATGGGTATGGTGCTTCCCAGGTGGTACAGCAGTAAAGAATCTGCCTGCCAATGCAGGAGATGTGTACTCAACCCTTGGGTCAGGAAGATCCCCCTGGAAAAGAAAATGGCAACTCACTCCAATATTCTTGCCTGGAAAATTCCATGGACAGAGAACCTGGCAGGCTACAGTCCAGGGGTTGAAAAGAGTTAGACATGACTGAGTATGCAAACATATATGTATATAGTTATGGAGGTATATAATTAGATAATTATTGTGGATTATATGTCATTATTCCCTTTAATATGTTGACAGATTTAGTTATCATAAAACAGTACAATTATACCTATTTTTCACAAAAATGGTTTCTGGTTTATTAAATAGTGAATAAAATACATGAAACATATTTTAAGTTTTTATTATTTTAAATGAATAATTCCACAAAAGTCTCAATAGAATATTACAAAAATTGTGGTTAAATAAAAAGTAATAAATATTTTAATCTCCTTGGCTTTAAGCAAAACAGGAAGGATTAGACTACTGAGGCCACACCTCCCACTCTGGTGCTCTTTCACTGTGTTTAGGAAATAACCACACGTCAACACAGAGAGGAGCCAAGTCTCCTGAAAACAACTCTGATTGAGGGGATTGCCCACATCTGGTTCTCTCTCCTCCTTCCACCTTTTGTTATAGGCACTGCATCTACAACCAATGATAGTGTGTTACCTACATCCTAAGCCATACATCAGAGACTCACCTGACTTCTTAAAGAACTGGGTCTCTTTGTCGATAGATGTCACCCTCTTCCTAGGAGAAAAATTTGTTTTCTCTGCACCGGAGGTCATAGACCTGGAGGTTTACAAACAATATTCAGTCCTCCAACAAACTTCATTTTGCTTTCATAATCTTTTAAAAGTAATTCATTGCTGCTAACATTTAAAAATCAGAAGATTCCACAGGAAAATCTCCATTTCCAAGTTCTTGTTTATAACTAAAAGAGCTGATAACACTGCGACAATGTCCTGCTCACCAGTAGTTTACTGGGTTGGATAGATACAATAGATGACCTCTCCCCACTGCTTCAACACACAATTTACTTTTCATATTTCCCATTGCTCGGTGCGTGCTTGAACTTGTGACCTTTTAGATTAAACATGAATAATTTCCCCATAATATCGTCTTGAATTATATACTCATTTAACTTAAACAAGTGCCTTCTTACAAAGAGTATTTCTTTATTAGCACCTGTGTTAACTGAGCTTGTTTGCTTATTACTCAATAGTCAATATAATCACACGTTCTTAGGATATTAGAATACTTGAGATACTTGGGGTTGTACTAAGAGAAAATAAATGTCATTCAGTTTACACTGACTGTATTTCTTTTTATAGTGGGTTTAAAAAATGTTTAGTTTTATCCAGTGTAATCACTGGGTGGGGAAGAGATGTGTCAATCTCTCTGACAATAAGCTTTCCAGAGGGACAGACTATGTGGTGTATTCCACCATTTTGCTGGTTACAGAGATCGTGAAGGTGCTATTAGGAACACAGGATAATAACTTCCCTCCCTAAAAGCCTAGCATCTAAGCCATCAGTCAGATGAGGTCTTGGGTAAAGAGGGAGAAGCTATACAGAGTACTGTACATATGGCTAGCTGAGTGTATAAGAATGCAGTCTTGGGAATTCCCTGTTGGTCCAGTGGTTAGGACTAGGTGCTTTTGCTGCTGGGGCTCAGGTTCGACCCTCAGGAGGGGAACTAAGATCTGGCAAGCCATGTGGTGTAGCCAAAGAAAACCAAAAAAAAAAAAAAAAAGAAAGAGTGCAGTCTTTATCAGTTTGCTGGAAACATCAAGCCCTCACTACATGGAGCATATAATTTCTATCAAACCAGATTTGCATATTAAATAGGATTTGCATTGGATGTGAATCCTGCTTCTGTTACCTGCTGAAAATGTGATCTTAAGAAATTTGCTCAACTGGGCTGAAAGTTTCTTCATCAGTAAAACTGGGATTATGATAGCACCACTATGTAGGATTACTCTTGAGGTCAGAGTAGATATATCTGAGCTTTTGGTACCTAGCACACAGTTGTTGTTTTAGCTGCTAAGTCATGTCTGAATCCCTGCAACACCATGGACTGTAGCCCGTCAGGCTTCTTTGTCCATGAGGTTCTCAGGCAAGAATACTGGAGTGAGATGGCTCCCATTTCTTTCTCCAGGGGATTTTTCCAGACCCCGGAATCAAACCCCTGTCTCCCAGGTTGGCAGGGGGATTCTTTACCACTGAGCCACTAGGGAAGCCCCCAGAACATGGTAGGGGTTTCTAAATATTAGTTGTCCTCTTCATCATTCCCACCACTGCCATCACCGCCCACCAGTCTCATTTTTCACTGCCTGAGGTACTTTCAGCTCAGCCTGCCCTTCTGTAATTGATATGGGCAAGCCTCTAGCTGCATTTTCTTCACAAATATTTAGAGTGCCTACTATGTGCCAGGCACTGACCTAGGTGCTTGGGTTGAGGAAAAAGCAAATAAACAGAGAGACAGAGAGAGAGAAAAAAGAAACCCCTGCTTAGTGGCTTATACTCCAGTGGGGAATTTCAGGCTGCTTTTCAAATATGGGTTGGTCCTAACCATGTAGAGGGTGAGCCCATGAAGCCCTTGGTTCACATCTCTCCCTGTGAGCCCACTTTTGAAATTTGATTTATTCTGAATGAATTTGTATTAAGATTTCATCCTTCCCATTATCTGTGAGGAAAGAAAACTGAATTTCTCCCCAACTTCTTTAAGAGAAACAGAGGGGGTGAAGTTTGTTTATGAAGAATGAAAACTTTTCCCAATTAATAAACAGCAAACAAAGAACTAAGCAAATTTTGTCTCAAGAAATAAATGGTGACTTCAGTTCAGTTCAGTCACTCAGTCATATCTGACTCTTTGCGACCCCATGAACTGCAGCATGCCAGGCCTCCTTGTTCATTACCAAAACCATGTCCATTGAGTCAGTGATGCCATCCAACCATTTCATCCTCTGTCATCCCCTTCTCCTCCTGCCCTCAATCTTTCCCAACATCAGGGTCTTATTCAATGAGTCAGTTCTTCTCATCAGGTGGCTAAAGTACTGGAGTTTCAGCTTCAACATCAGTCCTTCCAGTGAATACCCAGGACTGATCTTCTTTAGGATGGACTGGTTGGATCTCCTTGTAGTCTAAGGGACTCTCAAAAGTCTTTCCAACACCCAGTTCAAAAGCTAATGGTGACTTACTCATCATGATTTACTTGATACATATTAATTAAGGTACACGTTTTCCTGGGAATGAAAGCCATTCAGAGTAGTGTCTCCTGTAGCACTATAAGAAAGAGAAATACTGCAGCCATGAAATTAAAAGACGCTTACTCCTTGGAAGAAAAGTTATGACCAACCTAGATAGCATATTCAAAAGCAGAGACATTACTTTGCCGACTAAGGTCCGTCTAGTCAAGGCTATGGTTTTTCCTGTGGTCATGTATGGATGTGAGTGTTGGACTGTGAAGAAGGCTGAGCACCAAAGAATTGATGCTTTTGTACTGTGGTGTTGGAGAAGACTCTTGAGAGTCCCTTGGACTGCAAGGAGATCCAACCAGTCCATTCTGAAGGAGATCAGCCCTGGGATTTCTTTGGAAGGAATGATGCTAAAGCTGAAACTCCAGTACTTTGGCCACCTCATGCGAAGAGTTGACTCATTGGAAAAGACTCTGATGCTGGGAGGGATTGGGGGCAGGAGGAGAAGGGGACAACCGAGGATGAGATGGCTGGATGGCATCACGGACTCAATGGATGTGAGTCTGAGTGAACTCCGGAAGTTGGTGATGAACAGGGAGGCCTGGCGTGCTGCGATTCATGGGGTCGCAAAGAGTCGGACACGACTGAGCAAGTGAACTGAACTGAACATATCTTGCAAACTCCAATAACCCATTGCTAAGCTGCCTCCCACAATGCATGGACTATTTTTATAAATGCTATTTTTTACTGTATAATGATATGACATTTTTATAAATGTCTATTCATTCATTAATTGATATATCTTTTCTGATCTCCATGTTTAGTCGCTCAATCATGTCTGACTCTTTGCAACCATTTGGATTGTAGCCCACCAGGCTTCTCTTTCCATAGTATTTCCCAGGCAGGATTACTTGAGTGGGTGGCCATTTCCTTCCCCAGGGGATCTTCCTAAGCTAGGGACTGAACCTGTGTCTCCTGTGTCTCCAGCATTGCAGGTGGATTCTTTATCACTGAGCCATTAAAGTTATTTTTTACTATAATAATGATATGACATCTCTATAAATCTCCATTCATTCATTAATTGATGTATCTTCTGCTGCTGCTGCTGCTGCTAAGTCATGTCAGTTGTGTCCAACTCTGTGTGACCCCATAGACGGCAGCCCACCAGGCTCCCCCATCCCTAGGATTCTCCAAGCAAGAACACTGGAGTGGGTTGCCATTCCTTCTCCAATGTATGAAAGTGAAAAGAGAAAGTGAAGTCGCTCAGTTGTGTCTGACTCTTCATGACCCGATGGACTGCAGTCTACCAGGCTCCTCTGTCCATGGGATTTTCCAGGCAAGAGTATTGGAGTGGGGTGCCATTGCCTTCTCCAGATATATCTTATACCTATTGTCAAATTACTAATTTATTCTTTATTTTGTATTTGTTAGACATATTGAGCATTTAATACATTGAGGGCATTGCTATGAGCTAAAATTTCCAGAAAATCATCACTGTATTTCTATGACAGAGTTGGTCATAAGTAGACATGCAATTACAACCAAAAACTTTTAAGGAAATTATAAAGAATTTTCTTTGTATACAGCATGTTTTTATCTTTTACTAATAGATTAAAAAATACACAAGTACAGTTAGTACTTGATAGAAGTATCTAGAAATTGTAATGGAATTGGAACTAGGAAATCTGAATTCTAGATATTGTTCTAAGTAAGATGCTGGGCAAATCTCATATCTACTCTATGATTTCATTTCCCAGCTGTGAAATGATATTAGTTGTACCTGGAGGATCTAAGTTGTTTCTAGAACAACTATTTTATTTTTCTAGTCCCATACTCAGACTTCTTTATGCATACTGTACACCTTTCCCCTTTATGCTTCTGTGATTATGCATGACTTAGATTGTCATGTTATGTTTCCATATGGTACTCCCTAACTTCCAAAATGGCCCTCATTCTCAGTGACATTTCAATGTGATAAGTTTGAGAACGGTCACTGGACGCAATTGTCTTAGCCACTTCTGGATTCTCCCTTCTGCTTACCCAACCTGTACAGAAGGTATATCTCATCTATAGTTATTAATGGACTAAGCTGAGGAGCCAGTTTCATACTTCCCAGGAAGACTGCAGTTGTCCAATTTCAGCAGAGTATGAGTGGAGAAGTATGTCTAATTCAGGTGAAAACTATGACTAAGCCTCCTTCGTCTAGCTCTCAGCCAAACTGTGCAAACTAGTTCTGTTAATTTAGAAAGTTACCATTTGAAACTCTCTCTGACCTTTCATCTTGTAGTTGGTATTGAACTTTGGCAAATAATCTGGATATTACTCATTGGATGTCCTCAAAACCCAACAAAGGATAAGACCAAAAAAGGGATGGACCTATTTGTTGGAAGGATTACCTGTTCCTATGTGTAGCCACTTGCCTTTCTCAGTACATTCCTGTCACTCCCTCTGTGCATTCAGCTGCTCAAATTCTAATCCGTATAAAAAAGCACATGTTCCTATTCTTTGGAAACCTAGCATGTAAAATTTGATTTCACTAATATGGAAATATGAGTGATTATATATTCTAAAGGAGGACTCAAAATATTAATGCATTCATTGTATGGTTTCTCTTTCTATATATATGTTTCCAAAACTTCCCACATAAAAGTGCCTTTCTACACAACTTTTAAAGAATGTATATCCAATAAATACTTATTAGGGTACTGTTTAACCTTCATGTGTGTGTACATACAGTACAAGTAATAGCAAAAATTTTGCCCCCTTTACCTAAGATTGTACTATTTATTTTGCTTCAATCTATTTCATTTTAACTTATTTTCTGCTTTTTGATCCCTTGCCCTTTTAGATGGAAAATAGTAAATATCCAAGTATAGAATGGATTAGTCCCAAATGATATATATATATATACTATGCCTTTTATTAATATGTTTGTGCTAAAATTCTTGGGTTATATCATACTACTCTCATTGGCCAATACATCTGATCTTTTTAGTTTATATATTACTTCATTTCTTCACTTTTAATAATATAATGAATACTTATTTTCTAAAATATGTTTCTCCCTATTAGTGAGGCCCTCAGATGTGTTTTCAGGATCCCAAAGTATATGATCACTTTCATTTCACCCCAAATGCCTGCGGTAAATTTGTTGTCTGTTCCTTATTAGTAAAGCTTGTGGATTGTATTCTTTTATATAGTACCCAAAGTCACCCTATGGAAGCCTTTGGGACAGAAGAGCTGCATCTTTAAATGTAGGACCTTTTGGGGGGGCTTCCCTGATGGCTCAAATGGTAAAGAATCTGCCTGTAATGCAGGAGACTTGGGTTTGATCCTTTGGTCAGAAAGATCTGGAGAAGGAAATGGCAACCCACACCTGTATTCTTGCCCGAAGAATTCCTTGAACAGAGGAGCCTGGTGGGCTATAGTCCATAGGGTCACAAAGAGTCAGACATGGCTCAGCAGCTAACACTTCACTTTTTTATTAACTTAAAGATGGAAACTGCTTCAGCCAGAAAGGGGATCTGCAGGAAAGAGATCACTGTGGATAGGTAGCATCATATGTGAAATATGGAGAGCAAACTAGAGAGGCAAAATTCAGGGGACTGGGTGGCTAACTGTCTGGGTTTGACTGCTCAGTTAGTGGTCTTCCCCTTTGAGGTCCCTGGGCTGAGGCCACTGCATTCTGCTGTGCCAATTACCACACGCGGTGAGAGACATTCCCATACTTTCACTATTTAAAGATGGGAAGAGAAAAAAGGACTGAGGTTTAATTTTTTTAATTTTAACTATATGGAATGGAAACAGTTTGAATGACTAGAACTTAAGTTGTTTACATACATATTTAATAAAGCTTATCTACTTAGCCTATACTGGCATGCCTTTGGGAGCTGGAGAGTCTGGCATAAAGTTTAGTAAACTTTCAAACNGAAACAGTTTGAACTACTAGAACTTAAGTTGTTTACATACATATTTAATAAAGCTTATCTACTTAGCCTATACTGGCATGCCTTTGGGAGCTGGAGAGTCTGGCATAAAGTTTAGTAAACTTTCAAACACCTATAAATGTATACTCTGTTCAATCTATTTGTGGCAACACTAGCTTCCTCCATCTATTGTCTAGCAAAATTCTTAGCTATTGAAAATGAAGCCACATCACATTAGCAGGTGGCTACGGCTGCTCATGGTGGTTAAGTTAAGTGAGTCTGTATGATAGTTAATAGCTAAATATAAATTATGATTGAATTATCCATTGCTCCGAATTTCAATATTCTTCCCTCCCCTTAATCAGTAAATATACAGTGAAAGTTAACAGCATCATAATTTAGTTACAGAAAATATTTACATAATTTCCCTTGCTCTAGTATCAGTTCAATTCAGTTTAGTCGCTCAGTTGTGTCTGACTCTTTGCGACCCCATGAATCGCAGCATACCAGGCCTCCCTGTCCATCACCAACTCCCAGAGTTCACTTAGACTCACGTCCATTGAGTCCGTGATTCCATCCAGCCATCTTATCCTCTGTCGTCCCCTTCTCCTCCTGCCCCCAATCCCTCCCAGCATCAGAGTCTTTTCCAATGAGTCAGCTCTTCGCATGAGGTGGCCAAAGTACAGGAGTTTCAGCTTTAGCATCAT
>SJYX01018690.1:91709-105320 GCA_006410675.1 Oreotragus oreotragus
TCTTTTAATTTCATGGCTGCAATCACCATCTGCAGTGATTTTGGATCCCCCCAAAGTAAAGTCTGACACTGTCTCCACTGTTACCCCATCTATTTGCCACTTAGTCATGGGACCAGATGCCATGATCTTTGTTTTCTGAATGTTGAGGTTTAAGCCAACTTTTTCACTCTCCTCTTTCACTTTCATCAAGAGGCTTTTTAGTTCCTCTTCACTTTCTGCCATAAGGGTGATGTCATCTGCATATCTGATGTTATTGATATTTCTCCTGGCAATCTTGATTCCAGTTTGTGTTTCTTCCAGTCCAGCGTTTCTCATGATGTATTCTGCATAGAAGTTAAATAAGCAGGGTGACAAATATACAGCCTTGATGTACTCCTTTTCCTATTTGAAACCAGTCTGTTATTCCATGTCCAGTTCTAACTGTTGCTTCCTGACCTGCATACAGATTTCTCAAGAGGCAGGTAGTTTATATTTCATTAAAGAGTTCCAAAATAAAATAAAATATTAAAATCATATTAACATTAACATAATATAGATTTTAAAGAACTTCCTTCCTTCATTCTAATGCTTTAGATTCCACATTCCTCCCACACCACTTTTGGAACAGTTGTTTTCCCAAAGGAGAAGCATATTCTTACCAATGAGGAATAGTAAAAGAGAGAAAGGAGGTATGCCTGAATATTTCATTTATAAAAGCCTCTGTGTAAGGTAAAAATTTCCTGTCTTCAAATCTGGGTGATTTCATCCCAATGTTTCCACCTGAGGGGGAAAAAAAAAAGATTTTTAAAATTTTAATTTAAAATGAAAATATGCTCATAATAATTATATTTTTTCATCTGAAAGCATGTTACCAATTTCTTCTTGAATTTTGACTTGAATTTCCGGATAGTATACCAAATAAAGAAAGCTCCAATATATACATGTTGATATTATTTCAAACCCTGAAAATAAAGAGAAAGTGTATCTTGGAAAAATGTATTAGCAAAATCAGATCTTCAATTTACTTTGTATTTGTATACTAAGAATCCAAGGAAAATAATCTACATATGACTGTTCATTAACAATTATTATACATTTTTATAATTATTTACAAATACAATTGTATTTGTAATTTGTATTTATAAATGTAATTATAAGTTGTATTTGTAAATACAATTATTATACATTAAGTTTTATTTCAGAATATAGGCTTAATATCTTGCCCATTAGAATAGCCACTATTAATAAAACAGAAAACAGCATATGTTGGTGAGAATATAGAAAAAATGGAACTCTAATGTATTGATGGTAGAAATGTAAATGATGAATTCACTATAGAAAACAATATGAAGAGCTCTCAAAATATTTAAAAAAGAATTACCATGTGACCGATCAACCTCACTTCTCAAAATATACTCAACACAGTTGAAAGTATGGACTTAAAAAGATATGTAAATCTATGTTCATGGTAGCATTATTCACAATAGTCAAGAGATGGAAACAGTCCACACATCCATTCATAGACAAATGGATAAATAAAATATGGTATAAGTGCAGTAGAACATTTTCAGCCTTAAAAAGAAGGAGATGGTGCCACTTGCTATGATACGGATGAACCTCAAGGACATTATGCTAAATGAAACAACTTAGTCACAAAAGGAAAATACTGTGTGATTCCACTCATATGAGGTATTGTCATCAAAATCATAAAAACAGATTAGAAAGGTAAGTGCCTAGGGTTGGCAGGAGAGGGGAGGGCAAATTGGGGTTTAGTGAGCATAGAATTATAGTTTTAAAAGATGAAAAAGTTATAAAAATCTGTTGCACAACAATGTGAGTATACATGACACTACTGAACTGTACACATAAAAATATTTAGGATAGTAAATTTAATCTAAGGGGCTTGCAACCACAATAAAAAATAAAATTAAAAATTTTTAATGTACAGACATTACTATAAGGCAAATTGAAACACTGGAAAAGCTCACTACAAAATAAACCATTGTTATAATGGCTATGATCTATATATAATAATAATATCTTAAAATATAAATAGCTATTGAATGCTTATTCTGTTCTATGCTCATTTCACTGAGGAGAGAGCTGTGCCTCAAGGATCTTATGGACCTTGCTTAAGGTGACTCAACTCAGAAGAGACAGGTGGGATGTAAATTTGGACTTACCTGGCTTCAAGGCCATAAGTTTGTATAAGTGCATAATGGAAGGTTGAGTACATTCAATTTTTTGAAATACTAACTTTTAGTGTAGTTATTTTATTTTAAAAATTCATTCTTTAAACACAGTGTCTTCACTTTTGATATCATCTAAACATTGGTAAGATGCTTTTCATTTATTATGAAAATTAAAACTAAAAGGTCTATATAAAACTTCATCTGTTCTCAAGGATGAGTTTACATCAAAGAATGTGATCAGTTTTCTTGCAAACCTACAGTCAGAAATATCACATTAAACAGTTTTTCTAGACTGTTCTAATTATAAATTCAGTGATGACCTAACAGTTCAGATGGCAAAGACTTTGCCTGCAGTGTACGAGACCAGGGTTCAATCCCTGGGTTGGGATGATCCTCTGGAGAAGGAAATGGCTATCCACGCCAGTATTCTTGCCTGGAAAGTCCCATGGACAGAGGGGCCTGGCAGGCTACGGTTCATAGGGTCGCAAAGAGTCAGACATGACTTAGTGACTAACACTATTGCCAACATTAAAAATGTTATTTGTGTTTTCTACCTAATCTTACAAAATCTAGTGGCAAAAATTAATGGTTACATCAATATAACATTTAAGGTTTTCATCATGATGATGACAACAATAACAGTGATAATTCCAAACATTGATCACTTGATTGCCCTGCCATTTGAAAAGGGGGCTGTAATTAGTCTCACTCAAGAGATGAGACACATGCAGCACAGAGATGGTTACATATTTCACCAGGACCACACGAGAGACAAGGTGAATCTCTCATTCAAATTTGCGGTTTCACTGCACTGGGACTTCAGAATTTGTTTGTTTTCTAAACGACATTGCATCACGACATGTGCAAGAAATATACCCAAATTTAGCTTCAGAGCAAAGAGAACTCCTTCCCAAACATCTCTTCTTAAGACCTGGTTTTACATCTTTTGAACAGGGCAACCTCTTGTAGTGAGCCAGTAGATTCAACAGTTCTTATGCCATAAAATGTCTAACATGACTTCATAGTGCAAGGCATTATCCTGAAAATAAATTGCCCAAATGGATTTGCCANATCTCTTCTTAAGACCTGGTTTTACATCTTTTGAACAGGGCAACCTCTTGTAGTGAGCCAGTAGATTCAACAGTTCTTATGCCATAAAATGTCTAACATGACTTCATAGTGCAAGGCATTATCCTGAAAATAAATTGCCCAAATGGATTTGCCAACAATAGTGTCTACAGTATCATACAGCATGTTACAAGAACATGGAATTCCATTCAGAATACACTCTCTATTTGCTATTAAAAAAACAAAACAAGTCATGAATACTGCATAAAAGATACTGATTTTGCACACTGGAGAGCCATTAACATTATATCCAAGCCCTAGGACTATTTGGATAAATATCAGGACTCAGATTTTGATCATCATGAACTTTTCTTTTTATATCAAGGCTTAAGCAACCTATTATTTATTTTGGCATGAGGAAAAATAATATAAACAAAAAATGCCTCTGTTTGCAAAGGAAATTCAGGAACACGAATATGTAGATCCTAGGAAAAAAGTGAACCCAATCGCCAATAACTACAGCATAAAGAAGAAAGGAGAATACAAGTCTGAAGACTATTCCACCTAAAATGAAACTGTTAAAATACCTTTAGAATTTTGCTGTTGTTGCTGTTATACTGGGGAATTTGCTTTCTACAGCCTAATATCTTATAAGAACTATAATAAATGTGATAGTGTCAGCACTATAATAAATGTGATAGTGTCCGCACAAATAATAAACAATCTATAATAGGAATAGAAGAGAGCTTTTTTTAAAAAAGAGTTTTGATGTGGACCATTTTAAAGCCTTTATTGAATTAGTTACAATATTATATCACAAGGCATGTGGGATCTTAGCTCTCCANTGTGATAGTGTCCGCACAAATAATAAACAATCTATAATAGGAATAGAAGAGAGCTTTTTTTAAAAAAGATTTTTGATGTGGACCATTTTAAAGCCTTTACTGAATTAGTTACAATATTATATCACAAGGCATGTGGGATCTTAGCTCTCCAACCAGACAACTGGACTGCCAGAGAAGTCCCTAGAACAGAATTTCATTTGAGCTAAACTGAGGACTGTAGCCCAGGAGACAGATTCAAGAAGCACTTGAATTGTGTTTCCCCAGAATTAAAATGGGGTAAGTTTGTATAGGAAAAAACTGCAAAGTTACATAAGGTGTCTGTCAAGAATTACGGCTGGAGTTGGCAAGAAGTAAGTGTGGTTGTTAAGCAAGAATTGCCTACGGTCCAAAATAGTTGCTTAGTTACAAGAAACCTTCAAACCATAAGTTTGTAGCCGGCAGCTACTAGCTGATATTGTTTTGAAAATGGCTGGTGCTGTCCTTGAGTTTGATATAGCACAGAAAATTCAAGTTCTCAGTGAGCAGGAACGTGTCTGAAACTATGTACAGAATTTCATTTGAGCTAAACTGAGGACTGTAGCCCAGGAGACAGATTCAAGAAGCACTTGAATTGTGTTTCCCCAGAATTAAAATGGGGTAAGTTTGTATAGGAAAAAACTGCAAAGTTACATAAGGTGTCTGTCAAGAATTACGGCTGGAGTTGGCAAGAAGTAAGTGTGGTTGTTAAGCAAGAATTGCCTACGGTCCAAAATAGTTGCTTAGTTACAAGAAACCTTCAAACCATAAGTTTGTAGCCGGCAGCTACTAGCTGATATTGTTTTGAAAATGGCTGGTGCTGTCCTTGAGTTTGATATAGCACAGAAAATTCAAGTTCTCAGTGAGCAGGAACGTGTCTGAAACTATGTCCACAATGACCGTCCAGCTCCAAAACAGATTCCTGAACCACAGTTTCATATTTTGTCAGAACAAAGAACAAATATCAAACATGAGAGGGGTACATCCTTCAAGGTTTCAGTGAGTCAGCATGACATGGTGTCTGAGAAGGAAATTTTACCTTTGAAGGAATGCTAGAATTGGTATCATAGGAAGGGGGTGATATATTATCCCTATCTTCAAAGTGAGTAAGTCTTTTCAGTCATGTCTAAATCTTTGCAACTCTAGTAGCCCACCAGGTTCCTTTGTCATGGGATTCCCCAGGCAAAAACACTTGAATGGGTCGCTATCCCCTCCTCCAAGGGATCTCCCCAACCCAGGGATGGAACCTGCGTCTCTTAGGTCTCCTGCATTCAGAGGTGGATTGTTTACTGCTGAGTCACTTGGGAAGCCCTATCCAAACCTGAGCACAAAGCTGAAGCCAAATCATGTGCCCACCATGATAACTTCCCCAGACCTCAATACCTGAAAATTGCTTCCATCAATATGTAAAAGTGGTTTAAGAAAAAAACAAACAAACTATGAAGTGTTAAGAATGATAGTGGTGTGATGGCAATATAAATTATCTTCCTGAAAAGGATATTGATAATCTGTATGAAAAACTCAAGAATCCTTTTATTATATGACCCAGAAATACTGCTTCATAACATGAGTACAATGAAAAAGGAGAGAAAATTGATGCACAAAGATAGTCATCTTAGCATTGGCAAGATATTCAATATCTGCATTACTGAGACACCGACTAGTAAAATATGGGGAGGGTACAGACCATGGAGTACTATGCAGTAGTTAGAAGTAGCAAATTAGAAACACACCTGACAACCATGACTGGATCTTAAAAATATAGGGTTTCATGAAAAAGGTTAGAAAAGAGATGCAAATAACAATGGTAATTTACATATATTAAAGTTCATGATAAATATAAGGATATACACTAGCACATGAAAATATCAAGCCCATTTTATAAGAATACATAAGACAAAAAAATAGTACTTAAACAGATTAAGAATAAATGTCAAGGGGTTGGGAAAGGGACTGGGAGTGGGATGTAGACTTAAGAGTAGTAAATGGCCAATATCAAAAGAGGGAAATACTTTATAGCAGAAAACAGAAAATTGTGATTAACTGTCATTCACCTTAAATACTGATAAATAGTCATACACACCAGCTCCAGAGAGGTCACTCACAGTGCTTAAAATTTCATCCTCATTTAAGGTGGTGGTTTTGGTGACAGCATATTTGTTGTGGCATGCATTAATCAGAGCATCAGTGATATCTTGGATATGGTCCTGAGGACACAAACCTTAACGTGATCATTCATCCCTTCCTACATTTTATAGCACATACGACTCTCATGCAGGAAGAGCCATATTACCATGTAACATAAAATGAACCCAATTAACTTAGGAATGTAAAGAATATAAGTAGATCATTTTAAATCTTGCAACTAATTTTGCTTGTCAGTGGTAATGCTCAATCATAAAAGAGTATAGTGAAGAAAACCAAGTTACAAAACTCAATTTTCTTCTTAAAAGTTTTTTTTTTTTCAATCAATAAAGAGTATGCCTATGTCTGGAAGCACACTTATAAAAATCAGAGGTTAACTTACAGAGAAAATGCTAAGCAATAAATATAAGAGGTTTTCAAACCTATTGTAAGAATTTTACTATAATCACCATGCAAAAGGAGGTGGGATTGGGATAGGTTATGGAGTAGGAAAAAAATTTTATGAATTTCACAAACTGTTTTATTTACAGTATCTGATCTAGAATTCCAAGCTGGTACCTTGATACAGATTGTTTTCTGCCCATTCCTTTTAATCAGATGGGACTTAAGTCCTCACTCTCCTCATTTGTTCAGTTACCCACTTTTTCATGTTCCTCTCCCCTTCCCCACCACCGCAATGCTTTACTCTCAGGAGATAGTTCCCTAACAACTAGGATTTTTTCTAGTATTTACATAATTCGAGAGAGAAATTTTCTTTTTGTGGACCATCAAATTGGGCCAGAAACATTTCAATGGCCTCACAAAAAGGTTTGCTTCTGTCATCTGGAAAACATTTCTGCATGTGTTATGATCTCAAAGTCCATTTCTCCATAGGAAAGAAACTCAAGAAGGATATGAGACTAAACTGGAAGCTTCCTATAGGACATTCCTTATAATTATTAAAAGAACTTTCTGAAAAAATTATGCTGATACTTTTAAGACCTCATAGTTTCAGAGATAAAATTAGAGGAACAAAATTATTGGGTCATTTCTTCAGGAACCCATTTACATGTTTATCATCATTTATCAGCCAAGGACAGATTCATATTTCAAGTATGCACCTTATCTGCACAGTATGGAAATTCTGAGATTTCAAAAAAATTTTTTGGGTGCCTACATAATCTCCCTTGTGGCTCAGATGGTAAAGCATCTCCCTGCCGTGTGGGAGACCCGGGTTCGATCCCTGAGTTGGGAAGATCCACTGGAGAAGGAAATGGCAACCCACTCCAGTAATCTTGCCTGGAAAATTCCATGGACTGAGGAGCCTGGTGGGCTATAGTCCATGGGGTCGCTAAGAGTCGGACACGACTGGGCAACTTCACTTTCACTTTCACATGAGACCTAAGTAATACTGCCCTATAATCTCTCTTACTGGACTTCACATTTATTAATGGTTTGGGTGAGGTTCATTATGGAAAAACTACAGTAATAGAACCAGAGTAGTATATACAACTGTCTGAGTTCTCAATGCATTTCATCACTTATTTTTTTCCTTCTCACCAAATCCCTTGTCCCATCATACATTTAAACCCTTACCTTATCATGTTGTAAGATGATCTGGTACATGTAGAGCAATAAACATACCTGATAGAGAATAAATAGCGAGAATAGTAATAAATAGTAGAGAATAAATGCCTGATGTGGGGCATGATAAAACTCCTGGGGAGCATTTATAGTTTGCAAAAGAAGGTATCGGAAACATGGTAAGAAATCAGCAGGATTTGCAGCACTGGAGGCCTTGAGTACGTCGTCATCTGTGTTAACAATTCTAAGAAACTCTTCATCTCTGCGGTCATATCTCTTGGCAAAGCAAAGGGTACAGACAACATTGGCCACAGCACCTCTAGATTCAAGGCTGCCACTTTTGGAAGTCAGTGCTGTAAAGACTTTTACCAGCTCGAGACTTCCTCGATGGCATGTTCCTCAAGTAAGCAAGAGCAGGTGGAGGATTTTGTTTCTGCTTTAGAAAATGTTTGTAAAGCATTGGCAGCAATTTTCTTATGAAGTTTCCAATTCTCCCCATTGAAAGCATAGGACTCTTCACTGTGCCAGGAAAGAAAAGGTACACACAACAGGTCAGGCTGCAAAATGCTCTCCATTTTTGAGTAGCACTTCTTTCACCATTTCCATCCCATTCACCACCAGGACAGGCACCATGCCAAGTTTGATGAGAAAGACATCTCCATACTTCTTCCTCATTTCCATGAATGTAAGGTAAAGATGGTCTCCAAGCTGAAGATTTTCCACGATGGAGAGGGACCATGGGCCAGGAGGAAACACTTCCTTTCTCCCTTTGTTTCCTAGTTCTCTTACAAAAACAAAAACCATCACCAAAATTATGAGAGAGGTGGTCACCTCTCCAGAAGTGACTGCCATGCCAAATATCATTTTCAGGTATAAAACACCTAAAATAGAAAAAGTTAACCATCATTTTTGCTATTTAAGCATAGACTAAGTAGTCTTTCTCCATGTAAACATTTAGGAGAAAAGTACAGACTCTTTATATTTAGATGAAAACTATTATTAAACAACGCACCAAGAGGGTAAAATTAAATTCTTTTAAAATTCACTGTATGTCTATCTCAGTTCTATTATTTTCATGATTCTAACCATCAGACTAAATCCTTTCATGTCAGTTGTTGACATCATAGACAGAAGAAGAGGATAACTCACTGTAGGAAGCAGCCTGGTGGGTGGCAAAGGGACTGAGGCTACAGAACCTGATTTCATACTCATTAGCTGGGGGAATCTTCATCCTGTCACTAACCTAAGTGCATCCCAGTCGTCTCATCTGTGTTCTACTTAACAAAAATTAGTCATACATTTTCTCAACAAATATTTTTGAACACCCCAATGTCAGGCACTGAAAAATACAAAACAAAATTTCACAGATTAAGGAGGAAACTAGAAGAAAAAAAAATAAGATTACAAAGTAATAAGTGCTATAAAAAAAAACTGTGTAGCGTGTCATCTGTCATTGTGTGAGGGTGAAATGCAGTCATCATTAAAAAGTACTTGGTTAGGGCTTCCCAACTGGCTCAGGAGTAAGAGTCTGTTGGCCAATGCGGGAGACATGGGTTCGATCTCTGATCTGGGAAGATCCCACGTGCATCAAAGCAGCATCAAAGCAACTAAACCCAAATGCTACAACTATTGAGCCTGGGCTCTAGAGCCTGGGAGCCACAATTCAGCCCACGTGCCAAAACTTTTGAAGCCTGGTTGCCCTAGAGTCCATGCTCCGCAACAAAAGAAGCTACCGCAGTGAGCACCCAGAGCACTGATGGGAAGAGTAGCCCTCACTCTCTGCAGCTAGAGAAAAGCCCACGCAGCAACAAAGACCCAGCATGGCCAAACATAAACAAACAAATACAATTCTTATTTTTTTTAAGTACTTGGTGAATTACAAGCCATTTAGTAGAAATCTAATTGGCTGTCTGTCTAGTCTGTTCTTAAACTTCTCAGCCTGCTTGCAAAAGTGACCTTCTGAAGCAATTCTACTGGTTTGAAACCTGTCCGTATAGTCGCAGATGGTTGATCCAAGGATAAGCCTTCAGTTCAAGATGAACCTTAGGAATATGGAAGTGGGACTGTGAAGGTTCATCTTCGCTTTGGGCAGCTAGGTCTATAAGACATAAATCTGAAAATAAAACTTGGGGACATTTCACCTACCAGGAGGACGTGAGAAACTGTGAGAAAAGGTCTGAAAAATAAATGAAGTAAAAAGGAAAAGAAATAAAAGATAGAGAGTGGTCTCATGACCTTGTATTCACTGTTTCTAGTATCTTCATGAGATGTTGTCCTCAGACTGAATTCTTTTCTGTTTAAACTAGCTAAAACTGGTTTCTGTTACCAAGAGGGTCGTACCTCTCTCTCCTGCAAAATAAAGTTTGATAGACATAAAGAATATTTTTGTTAGCTATTGCATTTTTCAGATGTTATCTATTTACCTGCCTGCACGGGGTCCTCATTGCAGGACCAGCTTTCTCTAGCTGCGGCGAAAGGCGGCCACTCTTCCTTGCAGTGCTCAGCCTTCTCATTGTGGTGGCTCTCTTGCTGCAGAGCAGACGCTAGACACCTGGGCTTTGGCAGCTGCAGCACGCAGCCTCACTAGTTGCAGTGGGTGGCTCTAGGGTGTGAGTGCTTCAGTATTTGTGGCACATGGGCTTTGTTCCTTCACAGCATACGCAATCTTCCCAGACAAAGATTCGAATGGAACCCGTGTCCTCTGCATTGGCAGGCAGCTGTTGCGTTGATTAGGCATTTCTATCCACTGTGCCACAAGGGAAGTCCAGATATAGTATTTTATAGTAACTACAGAGAGAATACAAAACTTTCTCTCCCTTGAAAGAATATAACTGAATTTCACACTTGGCAAATTGTTCTTGAGACAAATAACATTGGTGGGCAGTATACTCATTGGCCAGTGTAAATATCCAGTTCTTTTTTGGTTTTTGAGTATGCCAGCACTCGATTTAATATATATATGTAATACATAGATACATATACACACTGAGAGGCAACCTTGCTAGCAGCAATGAATTTGTTTTCCAGTTCAGAAGAAAAATGATAGAGGGGTATAAAGCACTACACTTACATTCTACTTTTTAAAAAAAGCACCACCCTGAATATGCAAGAAAAACCTTGTTACCTGTCTTATTTGATTGTTTAACCTTTCCAAGTTGACAGATAAAATATGGCTAATTACACTCACTTGGTTGTCATTGTTTCCTAAGGAATAAACTTTAGGGTTGAAAGTTAAAGATCAACTTCTTTTCATGGGGGGAAAAATGTGCAGTTAAACTAGCAAGAAAACTTGAGTCCCTAATCAATGCAACAGCTGCAGTTTGCAAAACTTTCTTTCTCTCTCAGTTCAGGAAGAAAACAGTGAGAATGTCACTGTGCTGTGGCTTTGCAGCATGCTGATTTTAGAAACCTCTCCTGCTTGTATGACATTTATCCCCTGTTCAGTTCAGTTCAGTTCCGTCACTCAGTCCTGTCCAACTTTTTGCAACCCCATGAATTGCAGCATGCCAGGCCTCCCTGTCCATCACCAACTTCCGGAGTTCACTCAGACTCACGGCCATCGAGTCAGTGATGCCATCCAGCCATCTTATCCTCTGTCGTCCCCTTCTTCTCCTGCCCCCAATCCCTCCCAGCATCAGAGTCTTTTCCAATGAGTCAACTCTTCGCATGAGGTGGCCAAAGTACTGGAGTTTCAGCTTTAGCATCATTCCTTCCAAAGAAATCCCAGGGTTGATCTCCTTCAGAATGGACTGGTTGGATCTCCTTGCAGTCCAAGGGACTCTCAAGAGTCTTCTCCAACACCACAGTTCAAAAGCATCGATTCTTCGGCGCTCAGCTTTCTTCACAGTCCAACTTTCACATCCATACATGACCACAGGAAAAACCATAGCCTTGACTAGGCGGACCTTAGTCGGCAAAGTAATGTCTCTGCTTTTGAATATACTATCCAGGTTGGTCATAACTTTTCTTCCAAGGAGTAAGCGTCTTTTAATTTCATGGCTGCAGTCACCATCTGCAGTGATTTTGGAGCCCAAAAAAATAAAGTCTGACACTGTTTCCACTGTTTCCCCATCTATTTCCCATGAAGTGATGGGACCGGATGCCATGATCTTCGTTTTCTGAATGTTGAGCTTTAAGCCAACTTTTTCGCTCTCCTCCTTCACTTTCATCAAGAGGCTTTTTAGCTCCTCCTCACTTTCTGCCATAAGGGTGGTGTCATCAGCATATCTGAGGTTATTGATATTTCTCCCGGCAATCTTGATTCCAGCTTGTGTTTCTTCCAGTCCAGCGTTTCTCATGATGTACTCTGCATATAAGTTAAATAAGCAGGGTGACAATATACAGCCTTGACGTACTCCTTTTCCTATTTGGAACCAGTCTGTTGTTCCATGTCCAGTTCTAACTGTTGCTTCCTGACCTGCATACAGATTTCTCAAGAGGCAGGTTAGGTGGTCTGGTATTCCCATCTCTTTCAGAATTTTCCACAGTTTATTGTGATCCACACAGTCAAAGGCTTTGGCATAGTCAATAAAGCAGAAATAGATGTTTTTCTGGAACTCTCTTGCTTTTTCCATGATCCAGCGGATGTTGGCAATTTGATCTCTGGTTCCTCTGCCTTTTCTAAAACCAGCTTGAACATCAGGGAGTTCACGGTTCACGTATTGCTGAAGCCTGGCTTGGAGAATTTTGAGCATTACTTTACTAGCATGTGAGATGAGTGCAATTGTGCGGTAGTTTGAGCATTCTTTGGCATTGCCTTTCTTTGGAATTGGAATGAAAACTGACCTTTTCCAGTCCTGTGGCCACTGCTGAGTTTTCCAAATTTGCTTGCATACTGAGTGCAGCACTTTTACAGCATCATCTTTTAAGATTTTAAATAGCTCTACTGGAATTCCATCATCTCCAGTAGCTTTGTTCTTAGTGATGCTTTCTAAGGCCCACTTGACTTCACATTCCAAGGTGTCTGGGTCTAGGTGAGTGATCACACCATCGTGATTATCTGGGTCATGAAGATCCTTTTTGTACAGTTCTTCTGTGTGTTCATGCTATCTCTTCTTAATATCTTCTGCTTCTGTTAGGTCCAGACCATTTCTGTCCTTTATCGAGCCCATTTTTGCATGAAATGTTCCCTTGGTATCTCTAATTTTCTTGAAGAGATCTCTACTCTTTCCCATTCTGTTGTTTTCCTCTATTTCTTTGCATTGATCACTGAAGAAGGCTTTCTTATCTCTTCTTGCTATTCTTTGGAACTCTGCATTCAGATGCTTCCCCACCAGGGAAGTCCCTATTTCCCAAGTTTTTTAAGCTTAATATCAAATCACCAATTACTTGGAGCACTTGCTTTTTCACAAATGTCAAAAAAGTCCATTTCTCTTAGGCATTCACCAAACTACTAATTTGTATATTGACAATAGTCCTATTATCGGTGTTTTCAAAGCCGACTACTAAGTAGGTGAGAATGGGTGTGGTTAGAAGTAAGAGTGATTGACTCCCACAGAGATGACTGGGTTTCCCTGCCTACCTCTCTCGCTGTTTAGCTGTGGGAACTCCATTAAATTATAGTCTCTTTTGGTCTCAGTTTTCTCATCTGTAAAATGGTCCCTTCAGACTAGAAGACCTTGAAGGCCAGCTGCAGCCTTCAGTAGTCAAAGTTAGAAGGAAATGCTGGACGGAAGCCTGAGTGTGATGTCCAGGGTTAATTGCCAGAGTTCCCAGAGCAGTCATCGGTTCATCAACAGATGTCAGTAACTCTGTGACTGCCTTGGATTCTTTTTCAACTTGGGCCCTTCTAGTCTTTAAGACAT
>SJYX01018691.1:26864-38654 GCA_006410675.1 Oreotragus oreotragus
CTATTATCCTAACAAATGTTCATGTGTTTATTTTTCTATTTTGAACCCCATGGAAAATGATGAAATCAATTCCCATTGCATGCTCCCTCATTGAAAATAAGATAAGGATTATATTTCTACTTGGAGTAGAGTTTATTGAAATTGCACACATTATTTTTCTTCTCCCTTTATCCAAGAGTAATTCATCAAGCCTCAGAAGGTTTCCCATGAAAATAATAAAATTGTGCAAACAACATGTCCTAATACAGTTTACTGAAACGTGAATCTGTGGACATGACAAAATTGAGAAATCTGGAATCTGTCAGAAGCATGGAAGTCACTTGGGAAACTACCTATTAGTGTGCTGAATTTTCATATCACAGCATCACTCTGTGGGTTTACAGAGAAACATGAAAACCAAACTTCCAAAATGGTCACTCAAGTCATCTCAACCGATATCTGGCAGAGATTGCAAAGCAATGGTGACCTTAAGGGTGACTTTGAGGTCAGTCATCAGTAACCCTTCATCACTTGGTGAGTTGCTCTGAATAAAAAGCATTGTTCAATGCGGAGAAGACTTTATCTTTCCCCACCCACGACAATTTTCAGAGCTTAATTCACACATTCTTCCACCTCCTATGAACATTTCTTTATCCTCCCAGTCAAGTGATGTACTCTCTCTTGCTGTTAACAAGATGAAGTGTTGTCACATTTTTTATCCCCCATTTTGCCTAGAAATCCACATGGCCTTCTCTCAGTTTTACCTCCACCAACTGTCCCCTGTAATAAATGTTTCTGTTTACTCCTACATCTAAATCCAAAATAACAGTCATAGGTCAAATCTTCTGTGGATGCCTCTGCTTGTATGCACGACTCTACTTAGAAACACTTGGAGCAACATATAACTAGACACTGGGGAAACCTAGCTCATCCTCCCCTTCTCTCTTTCAGCTTCAGTCTTGACTATGTTCTTTCAGCTCATGATAAATCAGCTGTGGTTGGAGGAGCTGAGCAGCCCCAAGGAGTTCAGAGGACAAACTCTCTTGCTGCCCACCCAGCCACTGGCCCCTAGGTCAACATGAGAAGAGACCAGCGGAAGCCAATGATGAAATCTAAGATTTCTTAGGAGGTTGCTAAGCACCCAGGTACCAAGTGGAGCCCCCTGGCAGGCGAAATTCTAGGGGAGCAGCTCACAGAAGTTTCTGGGTCCCAGCAAGGCCTCAGAATCAGTAGAATGATCCTCAGTCCCCCGCCCGACAGAGGCACTAAAGTCAGGAGGTTTCGTCTGGATGGAAGTGAGACCACTTCTATGGGAAAAAGCCCCAGTACACTGCAGGAGCATCACCATTAGATGAGGACAATGCAGGCTTCCAGTCTCACTTCCCTGAACCAGCCAGACTCAGCCCCTGAGGCAGAAAGTTAAAGGTTTTGCTGGCATCTATCTCCATACCCCATGGGGTAGCATGCCCAGTAAAGGCACTTCTAAAGTAGGGGACTAAAGTGATCCCCACAGCCTGTTGTCACAATGAGCATCTGGAAAGTGGTACAGCCAATACCTAATCAGTGAACCTTGTTTATGTAATGACTTGTCCAGAAACATCTCACCAAGAAAAGAGGAAGGAATGGCTGATCTAACCCAAGTAATGTGCTAAATGGGGAGGCCCCTGCCCAGAGCTGCAGACCCTCAGGTCCCCCGCTGCAGCCCTATAGCTATTCTTCCCTCTTCTGGAAAAAGTCCTCATTAAGAAGCCCATTAGAGAATACAGAGTTTCCTCTCTTTTTCTCTGTCCCTCAGAGGAGAAAATGCTATTTTCAACATATAGAAAAAAAAAAAGACTGAAAATTCAAGAAAATCAGTATTTTTATGCGTCTTTTCTGCCATCCCCCCAAACATGTCTTTTTAAAAATAGCAATGAGTCCATAAATGTAACTGGATTAAAAATGTAATGTGGGGAGAATACTTACAGTGTGAGAATATGCTGTCAAGAGGAAAAAGAATAGACATGATTTCCTTAAGAAACATGCTTGCAATAAAAACATGGAAATAAAATTAGAAGAAAGATATACATAGTCTATATTGAGTCTAAGGTCAAAAGCATATTGGAATAGTCTTATAGATCTGGCTGATAGAACTTTTTCTTATCATTAGATGCTTAGTAGCCAGGAATAGAAATGAAAAGTTACTTAGGAGTCTTGGGAGTTTGCTGTGTTTCTTAATTGCATGTGTGTTTGAATAAATATGTGTGTGTGTGTGTGTGTGTGTGTGTATACAAACATCTGTGCAGTCATGTGAATATATAACACATGTATAATTTCAAAATATGGAAATTGGAATCAATTTTTATTAAATCTTAAAAAAAAGGATACAAATGAACTTATTTACAAAACAGAAACAGACTCATAGACATATAAAACAAACATAGTTACCAAAGGGGAAGGGTGGGAGAGGGATAAATTAGGAGTTTGGGATTAATATATAAACACTATTGTACATAAAATAGATAATCCACAAGGAACTATTGCATAGTACAGGAAATTCCACTCAATATTTTGTAATAACCTACATGGAAAAAGAATCTAAAACAAGTAGAGATACATGTATATGTAGAACTGAATCATTTTGCTGTACACTTGAAACTAACACATTGTAAATCAACTGTACTCTGATATTAAATAAAAGTGTTTAAAAAATATTGAAATTTAGTCTAAATTCTGATGTCTCTATGTGTGTGTTAGTCGCTCAGTCATGTCCGACTCTTTGCAATCCCGTGGACTGTAGCCTGTCAAGCTCCTTTGTCCGTGGGATTCTCCAAGCAACAATTCTGGAATGGGTTGCCGTTCCCTACTTCAAGGGATCATTCCAACCCAGCGATTGAACTTGGGTCTCCCGCATTGCAGGCAGTTTCTTTACCATCTGAGCCACCAGGGAACCCTAACTAATATGACCTGAATTTTAAAGAACAATGTGATGTTGAGATTAGACTCAGGCATTAACCGGTTCCCCATAGGGCTCTGGGGTGCAGAAACCCTAAGTGACCCAGCCACCGTCACGTACATCAGCACCAGTGAGTACTTTGTTCCTCAGCACCACAGATCCAGACATACATGAACGAGCTGGTGAGAGGTAGCTATGCTTGCGACCACAGGCATACTCACTCAGTGTTCACAGGAACACGGTCAGCGATGTTGGTGGGCTATTTGGGGCCGGGAGGATTATAAATGCACATGTCATAAGAAGTCCCCAAGCACCTCTCTTACTGGTACCAAGGACACATTGTGTGAACTCTAAGGTTAAGTAATTAACTAGGATATAGATTTCACTTTTGTTTTTAAGTTCTATTAGACTAACTTGACAAGATCAATTTATTTAAACTCTCAATCTTTATAACAATAATTTCTTATTCAATCACACTGCTATGCTTAGTTGTCATTCAGCCCTGTTAATATCTTGTAGTCTGGCACACCAACGTGCAAAACGATGAATTAGCTTACCTCAGATCACACAACCAATTCCTTGCAAAAGTCTTTTAAAAAAAATTTAAAACTTTAAAAAAATTTTTTGAAACTTAAAAAAAAATTATTTATTTTAGTTGGAGGATAATTTCTTTACAATATTGTGATAGTTTTTGCCATACATTGACATGAATCAGCCATGGGTGCATTATGCATCTCCCCAGCCTAAATCCCCCTCCCACCTCCCTCCCAATCCCATCCCTCTGGGTTGTCCCAGAGCACCAGCTTTGAGTGCCCTGCTTCATGCATTAAATTGCACTGGTCATTTATTTCACACATGGTAATACACATGTTTCAATGCTATCCTCTCAAATCATCCCACCCTCGCCTTCTTCCATGTGGCCCAAAAGTCTGTTCTTTATATCTGTGTCTCTTTTGCTGCCTTGTATGTAAGATTGTTGTCACTGTGTTTCTAAATTCCACAGATATGTGTTAATATACTGTATTGATGCTTCTCTTTCTGACTTACTTCACTCTGCATAATAGGCTCCAGTTTTGTCCACCTCATTAGAATTGACTCAAACACGTTCTTTTTTATTTAGCTGAGTAATAGTCCATCATGTATATGCACCACACGTCCTTAAACATTCATCTGCTGAAGGACATCTGGGTTGCTTCCGTGTCCTAGCTATTGTAAACACTGCAATGGACATTGGAGTACATGTGTTTCTAATTCTAGTTTTCTCAGTGTGTATGCCCAGCAGTGGGATTGCATGCTTCTGCTTGGTTGTAAACATGGGCCAGTGCATGTCTCAATAGCTGTGTTAGGATGGAGGCTGGAGAACTTCAGACATGAGGCGATTATCTCCACAGTGACAGTTCTAGTCACCCAGAATTCAAATCAAAATTGACAAAAGGGACATGGTGAAAATCAGAAGTGGGTGGGTAACCAGGATCATCACATTATGGAGACATTTGAGTGACTGGCTGAGATATTCGAACTTTATTCTCATATAAGTGAATGATCA
This sequence comes from Oreotragus oreotragus, assembly GCA_006410675.1. Taxonomy (NCBI): domain Eukaryota; kingdom Metazoa; phylum Chordata; class Mammalia; order Artiodactyla; family Bovidae; genus Oreotragus; species Oreotragus oreotragus. The sequence continues at coordinate 31,325 of SJYX01018691.1, forward strand.
ATTTTTGGAGTGAACAATTATTATGATCAGATTTGAATATTAAGGAAAATATAAGACCAGCAATCTTAAAAAATAATTGATAACCTTAAAGCAGAGAAAATCAGAGAGGAGAAAAATGTATTTTTCCAATGTTAAAAACAAAGGATGTATACCAAACTTATATAGCCTCTTGGGAGTCCCACATGACACCCAACAGTAATGAATACTGATTGGAAATGTACACCCACCCCTGCTTAGCTCAGGGTCAGATATCAATTTCTTTAATTCTTGAAAAGAATGTAAAGATGAATGTTGTCTTGAGTAAATGAAGTTAAATGAATTGCACTGGAAATAAACTGCCTTGTTTTCTCCAAATGGTCTCCTTGTTTATATAATAACAATAACCATGAACTGTTCTTATAGAATTCAGTGGAATTGTCTGTAGATACTATTACCTTGAACTATCACAGTCTGGAAATATTTTCAAATTGTTATCTACTGGAATCTAGAAATAGGCCTGTTGACCAAGAACTGTGAGACCAGCAAATGCAATGCATATTATTATTTGCAAGAACATTTAAGCTAGTCATGCTGTAATCAAACTTTGTCTCATATAGAGATCGTCACTCTCCCTGATGGCTTCAGCTAAGTCAGAAGGAAGATGCTGTCAGTAAAAGGAAGAATTCTTTCCCTTAAAATCAAAACCACTGGAGGAGGGGCTGAAGAAATGGAGACATAGCTGATGACTGACAGCGCAAGTTTCACTTTTATCAGGATTGTGCTTAAGAAAGGTTAATTCCAAAACTTCTTCATGAAAGTAATTTCTGGTTATAATCCAAAAATGTTGCCTAATGATTAATTTAAGTAATGGACACTAGCCATTCACAGTGCTCAAGAGGTTGAGATGATTGAATGCAGTTTCTCAGTAGTTTGCTAGTAGTCCTCAGGGTGATTCTTGGTTCTCTTACAGCTTTTTCATAGGAAGTAAATCCTGTCTCCATAGGATCCTATCTCCATACAGGCTTCCCAAGTGGCCCTAGTGGTAAAGAACCTGCCTGCCAATGCAGGAAATATAAGAGATGTGGGCTCAATACCTAAGTTGGGAAGATTCCCTGGAGGAGGAAATGGCAACCCATTCCAGTATTTTTGCCGGGAGAATCCCGTAGACAGAGACACCTGGTGGGCTACAGTCTGTAGGGCCACAAAGAGTTGGCATGACTGACGTGACTTAGCACACATGCACTCCATAGAGCTACAGTGTCATCTCACTAATACCTCTGTGCAGCACAAGCTTTCTCAAACTGGAACAAATGTATTAATAGCAAGAGTTCAGCAAACTTCAGCTCATGGACCAAAACTGGCCCACTGCCCATCTACATAAGGCCTACAGACTAAGAGCAGGTTTTATATTTTTTAAGTGGCTTGTGAAGAAGTACAAAGAAGACTATCTTATGACACTTAAAAATAATATGAAATTCAAATTTCAGTGCCCATAAATAAAGTATTATTGGAACATCATCATGCCTGTACATTTATGTAGCTGTTTTTAAGCTATAATGGCTAAGTAAAGGAGTTGCAACAGAGACCCTATGACCCGCAAAGGCAAAAATATTTACTATATATCCCTTTTTAGAAAGAGTTAGCAGCGCTCCAGTTTACAGCATTCCTGGAGCAAAACTTTACATAAGAAATTGAGAATGATTTTTTTATAAAGCCAACTAGTTTCTTTCTTTTTTTTTAAATCATAGCTGTCTAATAAGAGAGAAAAAGTGGTCTTTGACAAGGTTTGGTTTGTGGGACAACAGTGAGTTCTCACTTGTAGCTGAAAGTTGTGATTTTGAAGCTTGTGGAAAAATCCAGGCATGCCTTCAAAAGAATACACGAAGGCTCACAGTGTAGGCCTGAGTCCCCGCGAGGCTTGAGATCACACAGCGGGCTACCGGACACTGGCCTGTTTGTGTTCCTTGCTGGCAGGCATGTGAAGCTGAGCTATTTATAGTGAGTCAGGCAGTGGCTCAATGTATGTTAGCTGCCCAACCACCTTAAGAAAGAACCGAACAGTTTTTAAGGGAAGGAAATGGGGGACGAGAAGTCTTTTTTTTTTTTTTTTAATGATCCAGAATAGAAACATGTCAAAGAAAAAGGAGAACGTGACACACATTTGAAAACACACGAGGGCGTGCCCAGCGTCTAACCGGGAAATTAACCAGTCCTGAGGACCTGGCTGTCCCTCTGAGGGTCGCGTGAACACACCCAGGGGATGGCTATGGGTTCCATGCTCTGATCTGGCACCTAGATCCACTCTAGCCCACAGCTCCTGTTTCCAGGGCCTGTTCAGAGCATTTCTCCAGCAGAACTGGGAGGGCTCCCTTTGCACAAGGACCAGTTTAAACACTGGGGCTTAGCTGACAGCTCCCATCCCCTCAGGAAATGGGAGAGGAGGGGGAAACAACCCTTTGAGGTTTCCATCTTCTGTTTCCTACAGATCGAGAAGACAGAATCAGGCTGAATAGCTCTGGACTTCTGTGGCAGGTTGTGGGATTTACTGGCCTCATAGCTCAAATCCAGTGAGCAAATCTAGCTACTGCTGTGCGCAGCCTTCAACAGATGTGGGGTCTTCCAGGCTTCTAGAGCTGAGGACCTTCCACTATGGGCACGTTTTAATAGATGTCACTGGGGTGCATCTTCTCTTTTACATCACCAAGCAGCTCTATGCCTCAAGACTCAGGCTCCAGACATCTGAGCCACACAGCTGAGCAGCTGCCCTCACAGAATCAGAACGCACAGCTTTCGGGGACAGTGGTTGCTCTGGGGCACGTATCATCTTCCTGCTTCCTCAGCGTGGCCGCTGCCTGTGGACCCACCTCAGTTTTGCGGCTGAATCTGGTTTAGATTTGATTGCCTAGATTTATTCCTTCAGCTCATTGACTTTGAGCAGCTGTTCTGAGGTCCAGCCTTTTGCTCTCATTCCTCTTTGCATGAAGCTCCTTGCTTTGCAGCCTCTGAAAAAGAAGTAGTCTCCTTTCGCTGAAAGAAGTAAATTGTGCTTATCTAACCGGGTGGGTTGAATCTGATGGTCTGACTCTACACTTGCCCTAGGTTGACTCAACCATTTTGCTGAGGTCTTGCACTAGTTTTCGCCACCGTTTCCAGTAACTGAACAAGCAACAGACTGTAAGACAGCGATTTGCTTTTAGCTGCCGGTTGCCTTTTCTCGGAGCGTAATCCGTCACATCTTCATCTCTTGCTCACATGGTCAGTCAGGGCCTTCACTTAAAGCCAGAATGCCATTGTGTGAACCAGTAGTGTTCTTAGCACTGTTGGAAAATTGACAATCAACACCTATAAGGCAATGAAGATGAAAAAGATAGCAATAATAAGAAGCGAAGCAACGGCTCTCGTTTGCAATCAAAGTATTGACATTAGTGTGTCTGACATACACGAAAGTGATATGATAAGTCCTGCAAATACAAAGGAAATTTCTTTATCTACTAGGAGCTTTGTATGAAGTATACATGTATAAAGTGTTAGCCGTATATCAATTTTATTTTAGGAAAACTTAACAAAGAGAGTAGAGATACAAAAATTACCCCTAATTCTATTGCACTGTGAACTCTAAAACAACACTTATCTAGAATCTAACATTTTAGCAAAAGCTGCAATACCGTGCTGTTGGTTAAGAATTAAATTATGTCTTTGCGAAAAAAAGAGAATGCAAAATATTCCAAAGGAGTCATTACCAAATGTCTTCAGCTAATCAACGGAAACTGACAGACAGTGGGAGTGGGTGATGATTCCAACAACAGAGAAGCAACATCTCATGTGTGCTGTGTGCATTTGTGCTCAGTCATGTCAGTCATGTCTGACTCTTTGTGACCCCATGGACCACAGTCTACCAGGCTCCTCTGTCCATGGGATCCTCCAGGCAAGAATACTGGATGGGTTGCCATGTCCTCCTCCAGATTCAGTGATTGAACCTGAATCTCCTGCACTGGCAGGCGAATTCTTGACCATTAGCACCCTCTGGGAAGCTCCCCAATGTGTACTAAACAGGTTTTTAAAATTATGACAGCTGACGTGTTACAGGCAAGAATCCATAGGATTTGGAATAAAAGAGCCTGTGTGATTCTGGACAAGTCATCTAAAATTTCCAAATCTTAGTTTACTAGGTTTTAAAAATAGGAACAGAAATACTGGCCTCCACAGAATTTTAAAATGGGAAAAACATATGCAAGGTATTTACATAAAATCAATTCATAAACTGGGAGCAACTACATGAAAGAGATTTTGGTTTGACAGATTTTCTTCTGTCTGATGCCAATTTTGCTGATCTTGGTAATACTATTTGCTTCTTGAGCACCTGCTGTACGTTTGGCCCTCTGCTAAGGGCTCATAGCACACTTTCTTTAAAAAGCATTTTATGGCAACCTTGAAAAGTTAAGTGTTATTATTACTACTCTGAATACAGGACACATTTTCTAAGACCTTAGTTTCTATTTGCTGCACACACAGCTGTTCACCTGCTATATTTAAAGACTGAAATGCTGAACCACTTCTGACTCACTTTTTTTTTTTTTTCAATTGAAGTATAGTTGGATTATAATGTTGTGTTGATTCTTACTTGTTTTTAAAAGCCAGCTTCAGGATCACCATACCCCCCACAATGGGCTTAGAACACATCCTTTTTGCTTCCTTAGTGGCAATTCCTACTGCCTATGAGAGTTTAGACAATATCACAGATAATTTAAGATACATAAGGACTTTGGGGGAGGGAGAGAGAAAGTGAAAATCTGATTTTACACATATGAAAAAAACAGTGATCTAGGAGAAAAGGATCAAAGACAAAATTATAATTGTGGATCTGGGGATGAAAGATGTTGATGATATTAGGGCAATGCAAATATAATTTTGGCTTCAGACTGTGAATTTTAACTCACTATAACTAGGCTCAAACACATCTTTATTACTCAAAATAGGAACCATAACAATCAATACATTATTGCCAATGAGAAGTAAGTTTGGTATTCCTGTAGAGTAAAAATCTGTGCCTTGGGATTCAGCAAACTCTTGGAAAGCATTTTTTGCATCCTGCTCTTTGTTGACGCATCTTCCGTGCAAAAAGTTGTTGAGGTGCTTGAACAAGTGGTAGTATGTTGGTGGTAGGTCAGGGGGATATGGCGGGTGAGGCAAAATTTTGTAGACCAATTCATTCAACTTTTTTTTTTAACTTTACAATGCTCTATTGGTTTTGCCATACATTGACATGAATCTGCCACAGGTGTACATGAGTTCCCAATCCTGAACCCCCCTCCCACCTCTCACCCCATATCACCTCTCTGGGTCATCCCAGTACACCAGCCCCCAGCATCCTGTATCCTGTATCGAACCTAGACTGGCGATTCATTTCTTACGTGATAGTATACATGTTTCAATGCCATTCTCCCAAATCATCCCACCCTCTCCCTCTCCCACAGAGTCCAAAAGTCTGTTCTATATATCATTCAACTTTTGAAGCATTGGTTGTGTGAGGCGCAGTCAGGCATTGCTGGGGAGAAGAACTGCACACTTTCTGTTGCCCAATACCAGCTCAGGCATTACAATTTTTGGTTAATCTCATTGATTTGCTGAGCATACTTCTTAGATGTAATGGTTTTGCTGCACATCACAATTCAATCAAGAAATGATTTGTTGTTGTCGCATAGAGTAATAAAAGATGACACTTCAAAATGATTTTTTTTTAAATTTTTTGGTTAGCTCATGAGGCACCCACTTATTGAGCTTTATTCACGTTTCCAATCTGCTTCAAATGCCAAACAATCATTGAATGGTCAGAAGTTGCTCTTGGCAACTTCTCATTTAGTTGTAAGAGGATCAGCTTCGATGATTGCTCTCAGCTGGTCAATGTCAACTTCCAATGGTGAACTACCGCACTCTCATCTTCAAGATTCTCATCTCATTTGCAAAGCTTCTTGAATCACTGCTGCGCTGTACCTTCGTTAGCAGTTCCCGAGCCAAATTCATTGTTGATGTTGTAAGCTGTCTCTGCTGCTTTATGGCCCATTTTGAACCCAAATAAGAAAATCACTTGAATTTGCTTTTTGTCTAACATCATTTCCATGTTCTAAAATAAACTACAAGTAATAAGTCATTAGCTAAAAACCATCAAGCAAGAAATGGACATTAACATAGAGAATAGACTTACGGACACAGGGAGAGGGGAGGAGAGGGTGAGATGTATGGAGAGAGTAACACAGAAACTTACATTACCATATGTTATATAGATAGCCAACGGGAATTTTCTGTATGGCTCAGGAAACTCAAACAGGGGCTCTGTATCAACCTAGAGGGGTGGGATGGAGAGGGAGATGGGAGGGAGTTTCAAAAAGGAAGGGATAGATGTATATCTATGATTGATTCATGCTGAGTTTCGACAGAAAACAACAAAATTCTGTAAAGCAATTATCCTTCAATAAAAAGGAGGGAGAGGGTGGGATGATTTGGGAGAGTGGCATTGGAACATGTGTAATATCATATAAGACATGAATCACCAGTCTAGGTTTGATGGAGGATACAGGATGCTTGGGGCTGGTGCACTGGGATGACCCAGAGGGATGATGCAGGGAGGGAGGTGGGAGGGGGCTTCAGAATGGGGAACACGTGTATGCCCATGGTGGATTNGGAGAGGGTGGGATGATTTGGGAGAGTGGCATTGGAACATGTGTAATATCATATAAGACATGAATCACCAGTCTAGGTTTGATGCAGGATACAGGATGCTTGGGGCTGGTGCACTGGGATGACCCAGAGGGATGATGCAGGGAGGGAGGTGGGAGGGGGCTTCAGAATGGGGAACACGTGTATGCCCATGGTGGATTCATGTTGATGTATGGCAAAACCAATACAATATTGTAAAGTAACTAGCCTCCAACTAAAATAAATAAATTTATTAAAAAAATAATTTAAAAAATGATGCGTAACATAATCACATTCATTTAAGAATGTGTTCCAGTATCAAACGTCAAATTTCAACAAAGCAAAAACCACCATTCCTTTTCAGTTCAGTCACTCAGTCGTGTCCGCCTCTTTGCGACCCCATGGACCGCAGCACGTCAGGCCTCCTCGTCCATCACCAACTCCCAGAGGTCACCCAAACTCATGCCCATCGCATCAGTTATGCCATCAACCATCTCATCCTCTGTCGTCCCCTTCTCCTCCTGCCTTTAGTCTTTCCCAGCAGCATCAAGGTCTTTGTCAACAAAGCAAAAACCACCATTACATTTGTTCCAACCATAATACTATTCATAAAGGAAAAACAAAACAAAACTGTCCCTTTAAAACTGCACCTCTTTCC
>SJYX01018692.1:0-23344 GCA_006410675.1 Oreotragus oreotragus
AGTACTCATTGGAAGGACTGATGCTGAAGCTGAAGCTCTAATATTTTGGCCACATGATGCAAAGAGCCAACTCATTGGAAAAGATCCTAATGCTGGGAAAGACTGAGGGCAAAAGGAGAAGAGGGCAACAGAGGATGAGATGGTTGGATAGCATCACTGATTCAATGGGCATGAGTCTGAGCAAACTCTGGGAAATAGAAAAGGACAGGGAAGTCTGGCATGCTGCAATCGGCAAAGAGTCCAATACAATTTAGCAACTGAACAACAACAATGGCAAAAACTGTTATTCGAAAACTGCAGTTACATATAGGAGTAGCCTCTGAGATCTGAGTCTTCCATAGTCATAGTGAAACTTTTCAAAGATTATAAAAAAAACACAAAACTTCTAAGTTTCCAGTTTAATACTTAATACCATATCAGAATACTGAATCTAAACTAGCCCTTTGTTCATCATTCTCACCAGTGGTAACTATTTTACTTACTCATTCACTAGTGTTTGTCTGTCATACCCACTAGAGGGTAACCCAGAGAAGGCTAGGGACCATGTGAATCCTATTCACCATCAACTCCCCAATGTGTAAGACATGGTAGACACTCAATAACTGGTTGTTGGCTGCTGAATGAATGCACTGTTCATCCATAACAGAGGTTTGGGGCAAAACTGAGGACAGTCTTTTAGCTGCATGGGAGACCACAATGATATTATTTGACATAGATTACTCACTTAAGATTTACACTGTACTTACTTCCAAACTAGAGATTAAAATATACTATAACACCTTTATCTGCAGGATATAAGTCAGCATCTAAAGATGAGCATTTTAAGACATTATTTTATGAATATTTAACTGAGCAGTGCTCTAGTTTGTTTTTTTTTTAAAGGAATGCATACAATTTGCATATGTTATTTTCTAAGTCATCTTCTAGCTCATGCCCCTCAGAAGTAAAGATGTTTATTTGAGTTGCAGTGGCTTCATCTTTTCATCATAAAATGCAAGTGACACGTTCATTAGAGTTTTGAACCCAGCAAAAATACTGGGTTCATGAATTTACATTTCACTGTATTTCAGCAGTATATTCATACTCATGGAATTGATAGCAGACAACACCCTATCATTTAAATCCAAGGTCTCCTAATAAGCATTGGAAAATATCAGATTAACATGTTGATTATAATGATGTTTGGCCTCCCTTGTCAACATGCAACATTCATTGGTTATTCTGAGGTTAATAACTGTTGGTTATTTATTCCAGAATAAACCAAACTATCAGGAAGTCTGGAATCTTTCTATAAAATCTGTTGACCTTTTCTTCAGATACCACTTAACTATCTTTAAGGAATGAAAAACAATAATTGAATGAGCAAGTTTATATTCAGCGTAATGCCTATCACTGGGCATTACCACGAAGAACTTCCGGTAGAAATATCTATTAAATTATGACATTCTTGATGGACTTTTTAAAGAGATGGTACTTCATGGTTCCCGTTAGCATGGACACATTTAGCAACAACCCTAGCTCGAGGCCCTTTGCTTACAGCAAAGGCCTTCTAGCTACTCTGCTGCCCAAGGTCCTGCCTCTTAACCATAGGACTGGCTCTCAGTCCCAGGCAACCTGCAACTGAAGAGCCCCTTCACCCCAGTTCTGCTCCCAAAGTGGGCTCTGGCCTTTAACTGTCTCTACATCACTTCTTTGGCACTGAGTTCCATTACCTGGAGGTTCTTGGGGTGGAAATTTGTCTGGAGGGATCTACATGTTTTTCTTTCTTGTAGTTTAGTTGTCAAGTTGTGTCTGACTCTTTGCAACCCGTGTCTGTAACCCACCAGGCTCCTCTGTTCATGGGATTTCTTAGGCCTGGAATGGATTGGCATTTTCTTCTCCAGGGGATCTTCCTGATCCAGGGATTGACCCCAAGTCTCCTGCTCAGTAGGCAGATTCTTTACCACTGAGCCACCTGGGAAGCCTGATCTGCATACTTTCTGCTAACTCATCTCAGGGTCTCCATTTTTCAATTGTTTTATTTCAAAGCACATATTGAAAAGGGCAATGCTCTGTAATTTTGTCTGCCTTTTTTAAACCAAATATCATTTTATGAGTTTTTTTTCCTGTCATTAAGTGTCTTCCATAAACTACTTCTAAGTGGCAGAATATACTGTAATTAAACCATCTCCTATTGTTATGTGTATGTGAGTGTGTAACATATATATATAGTTGTAATGAACTTTTTTGCACATACCTATTTTTCGAAGTTCTAGTTTTTTTTTCAAGATTTCTTAAAAGGATGATTGTTGGCTACAAAGTTAGGAACTTTCCTGAGCTACTTGATAGATTATGAGCTAATTACCTTTCCAAAATGTGAACTCTCACTTTCACCACTTTGAATATTGATGGTTACCTTGTAGAAAATTTTGTAAGTTTAATAAATGAAAAATGCTGTTTTATTTTGATGCAAATTGAGAAAAAAATGTACATTTCACAGATGTTAAGTTACACACATTTAAAGAGGTTTGGACTCTTTAATAACCTATATATTATAACCCGGAGGTCACGTCTGAGCTGCTGACCTTTACGTGGTCTTCATGTCCCATTAAGTGCTCTGATACTTAAAGCCTCAGGTCACTTTCAGTCCTAATTGTATTTTATTATTCTCCATTGTTGCAGACTGTTTCGGTCAATTTAGCCAGAGGGTCTCTCTTCACCTTTTCTTCACTGGTTCATTTCCAGTTATAACAATGACAGATTTCCTGAGAGGTTGTATTAATTTTATTATCATCACAGTGATTATTTTTACCCAAATGAAAGTAGGAGTACAATGTTAGGCTTAGAGGAGAAAGAGCTTCTGTTGTTCACTGAAGAGGTATATATTCTTTTTATAACTTTGAGAGAAAAGTGCTTGGGCAGAAACTAAAGGTCAGAGATTCTCAGGTTTAGCAACAATTGTTTGCATCCCATATCATGTCAAAAAATAAATAGAAGGTAATAAAACATCAAATTTCTCTGACATTTGCTGAGGGGGGTGTCTGCTGCACTATTTTAAGTTAAAGATCAGTCACTAAAATGCCTACTGCTTCATCACCACTCATGTTCAGGAGGAGACGTGTATTTAGTACCCAGATTCTCCTTTTTCCCCTTCAGCAGGACCCCAACTTCTGAGAAAGATGCTTAGCTGCTTCATATTCTCTCTCCTTGTTTTAGAATTGACTGTTGGTCAAGTTCTGAAAAAAATGTTTTATATTAAAATGTTGCCTCCATCAGAATTATGTGTCTTCCAATAATATGAACACTTATCAGGTATCCACAAGTGAACACACCCTTCAGGTAAATATTTAGTCATAGCCAACTTCCCAAGTACCGTCCAACATTTTATTAGCCATGGAATGAATGACAAGTCTGTACTTGTTGAAATTTTTTTGCAGTAGAAGCTATTATCCTCTCCATGGGAGGAACCTCTGTAACTCCACTGTGGCAGTAGCCACCATATGCTGAATGGTGAGCAAGTGCCAAGCATTGTTCGCATTATATTTAAGCCTCCCAACAACCTTCATGTAACAGATGAGGAAACCGAAGCTCTCAGGAACTAAATAAGTTCAGCTTTCAGGTGGTAGAGCAGAGATTTGAGCCCCCATCTGACGGTGGCTCAGATGGTAAAGTGTCTGCCTGCAATGTGGGAGACCCAGGTTTGATCTCTGGGTCAGGGGGACCCCTGGAGAAGGAAATGGCAACCCGCTGCAGCATTCTTGCCTGGAAAATTCCATGGACAGAGGAGCCTGGTAGGCTGCAGTCCATGGGATCTCAAAGAGTCAGACACAACTGAGCGACTTCACTTTTTTTTCACTCTCTGGCTCAAAGGGCTATTCTTCACTATTATACCCTTTGATGCTTTCAACTGAATGGTAGACAAGATATTTGACAGTCTTTCTTGTCCCACACACTCTTCTGCCTCTGCCCTCTCCAGTAGCTCTTAAGTTAGAGTATGTATCCCCTCTCCCTGATTCTGGACTGGTCCTGTAACTGATTAATAGAATGTGTACAAGTGATTCTGCATAACTTCTAAGAGTAAACCTTAAGAGATCTCCAGCTTCTGCTGTGGTGTTCTGGAACCCCTGGAATCCAGTTGCTGTAATGTTAGAAGACCAACATGGAGGAGAACAAAGATTCCCCCAACCCTAGGAAAGGAGACCAGCATCCAGGGCTAGCCCCATCATTGGCAGGGTCCAGTGCAAAATCAAAATGTGGTCCCCAGCCAGGGTCAGAGTCAGTCTCCTTCCCTCACATCCAATACCCTTTAGAGGAAGAAAAAGTTTTCTTTAACCCTTTTAGGGTCTTTGGATGGGTCTGAAAATTAAGCTGATAAAGACAGATTAGCAAGAGAAAAACTTACAAATGGTATTAAATTTTTACTATTTAATAATAGTACTTTACTATTCTTACTATTTAAATTTTAAATATTTGTAAGACTTCACAAGAGAATGAAGACTTGAAGTAACCAGAGCAGGAAGCTTTTACACCTTTTAGACATAGAAATAATACATTGGTGAAAAATTGACAAAGCAAAGAGGTCTGAGCTAGGGTTATAAATGGTGAAGAAGTAACTAGAAAGATAAAAGTTAGTATAACAAAGTTTGTTTGTAGAAATTCCTTGGCACCCAGTCCCCCATCTCTGGTGATAAGAATATCTCCCTTCCTCTGGTCCAGGCAGGGTATCTTTCACCTGGGAGTTTTTAGACCTGTTTCAGAAGGTAGGTCAGAGTGACCTTTCTGCTTTCACCATTAAAAAAGAATTCCTCCAGGTTAAGAAATGTAACTCTTAAGAGTCCCTTGGACACCAAGGAGATCCAACCAGTCCATCCTAAATGAAATCAGCCTTGAATATTCTTTGGAAGGACTGATGCTGAAGCTGAAACTCCAATCCTTTGGCCACCTGATGTGAAGAACTGACTCCTTGCAAAAGACCCTGATGCTGGGAAAGATTGAAGGTGGGAGGGGAAGGGGACAACAGAGGATGAGATGGTTGGANGGAAGGACTGATGCTGAAGCTGAAACTCCAATCCTTTGGCCACCTGATGTGAAGAACTGACTCCTTGCAAAAGACCCTGATGCTGGGAAAGATTGAAGGTGGGAGGGGAAGGGGACAACAGAGGATGAGATGGTTGGATGGCATCACTGAATCAATGGACGTGAATTTGAGTAAATTCCAGGATTGGTGATGGACAGGAAGGCCTGGCATACTGCAGTCCATGAGGTCACAAAGAGTTGGACATGACTGAGCAACTGAACTGAACTGAACTGAAGATATTTATTATACCAAGGTGCCATATTTGTGGGTAGCATGTCCTAAACTCTATTAGGCCCAATAGACAGTAGTTGGGTCATCCAAAAGGACTGCTATCTCCACAGTGGGGCATGTTCAAATGCTGGACTAGCAGTGGTCAAGAGTTGTCTACCAGACTCTCCATGATCCTGCCAACCCAGGTAGGACTGAAGCCTTCCTAGGGTGCCCCAAGATATTGCACGACCCAAGATGACAGCACCTTGGGCTCCCCAAGTCTGCTCCTGGGCTCCTGCCAGGAGCAGAGGGCAACAGCAGAACCCTGGCGTTCCTCTCACAGATGGGACAGGGCAGAGGGCGAGGTTTTGGGGGCAGGTATGGGAAGGAGGAGACAAGGAGTGGGAGCATACAGGCAGCCAAGAAACCACCTGGAGCTTCGGGGAGATTGAAATGAGACTGCACGTGAGCCACGTCTCCCATCCCTGGGGCACATGTACTCAATCTCCCTTCCCTCTTCATGTACCAGATACAAATGGAAAGGAAAAAAATATGAATTTCAAGATGGCATAGACTCCAAATGTGGAGCCCTTCTGATCATGGGACCTTCCATAATGCAGAGATCACACACGGACCCAGTTAGGCTAGCCCACCATCAGGTGCCAACCTGTGAGCTGGGACATTTTGGCCCTCTAAGCCTTCCCAGAGTCCTAGGTAGAAAGCCACCCAGGCAATCCACAGAACCATGGGAAGTAACAAACAGTTGATACTTTAATAAACTGTTTTTGAGGTGGTTTATTATACACACTTGATAACCTAAACAGCTGCCTTCATCATCCTTGGCATTTATGGAGTCACTGCAAAGTACAAGATACAATTTCCACTCTCAAAAACTTAGTATAATTAGCTAGAAAAGGACACATGAAAGAATTATTGGCTAATAATAGACAGTGTCGGAGAAGGCAATGGCACCCCACTCCAGTACTCTTGCCTGGTAAATCCCATGGATGGAGGAGCCTGGTGGGCTGCAGTCCATGGGGTCGCTAGGAGTCAGACACGACTGAGCGACTTCACTTTCCCTTTTCACTTTCATGCATTGGAGAAGGAAATGGCAACCCACTCCAGTGTTCTTGCCTGGAGAATCCCAGGGCCGGGGGAGCCTGGTGGGCTGCCGTCTATGGGGTCACAGAGTCGGACACGACTGAAGTGACTTAGGAGCAGCAGACAGTGTGTGATCAAGTAAGGAGAAAATTGGAAAAAGTAAAGACAGTTTGGGACTTCCCTAGTGGTGAAGAATCAACCTGCCAACGCAGGAGACAAGGATTTGATCCCTGGGTTGGAAAGACCCTCAGGGGAGGAAACGGCTACCCACCCCAGTATTCTTGCCTGGAAAATCCCATGGACAGAGGAGCCTGGTGGGCTACAGTCCCAGAGGTTGCAAAGAGTCAGACATGGCCTGGTAACTAAACAACAGCAACAACAAAGACAGGTAAAATCGGGAAGTGCCTGGAGAAAGGTAAGCTAGTATATTCAGAGAACCCTGAGCCAGACCTGGAAGCCTCTGTAGGATCTGGCTGGTCGACTACGGGGGACCCTGCTTGACTGACTACTCCACTCACCAGAAGGCAACCTGAATACAAATTTAAATGCGTAAAATCCATTGCCTGGATTAGAAGCCTGACCAGTCCGGTTCCCAGACCTCATCCTTACCTCCTCCCTTCTCTCCGCCTCTTGACCAAAGCATGATTTTTTGCCTCTGGCTTTCAGTCTGATGCACAAATCAATTTCTGTCTGCCTCTGATCTTGTTTTAGCTTGCTGCTCACAAGTCTTTCTTTTCTCCACAGCTCAGAGACTTAAAACCTCTGAGATCCTCCCCTGCTGGAGCTATCCTACCTCTAGGACCCTATCTAGTATAAATAGTTCCTTCACTGCACGCACAAATTTGAAGCTCATTAGCATATCAACTAAACTTGGAGGATTTACAAAAGCAAGATTTCCCACATTTATTTGTCCATGGAAACCTCTTTTCCCAGATCGTATTTCGGTTCTTCAGATTATTCAGGAAATGCTGCTTTAGACTAAATTTCTACAAGTTGACTTGTAGCATTTGTGTTTCTTAGCAAACTCCCCAGATGATTCAGATGTGCGCCAAAATCTGAGAAACACTGCTTTAGAAAGAAGTGGAACTGAAGTTACAATAGTCCTTTCGTAACTTTTGATCAGTCTCACTCACTCATTCTTTAAGACTCAGATATAAAACATCAAAACTCCATAACCTTTTATAACTACAACTGAATTTCTTTGATACTTGACAGTTACTGTAATTTAAATCTGAGGCATATAATCTTCATTTAAGCATTTTACATATTGGAGCTTTATTTCCTCCACCTCTGCATGGCACTGGGATTCATGAAACATGAATTCTTTTAAGACTATTCAACTAAGTAGTTTGACCTGTTTTTGTAATATGTTTTCTAACATTCAGCTCAAACAGCCTGATATAGTAGATTTTGAAATGAGATGGGCCTGGGTTTTAAATCTTGGTTGCAGCACCTACTGACTATATGACATTGGGCAAATAATTGAAGATTTCTAGGCCTTATGTTACCTGGATGAAAATAAAGTTAATAATATCTACTTTGAACAAACTCCAGGAAATAATGAGGGACAGGGAGGCCTGGCGTGCTGCAGTCAATGGGGTTGCAAAGAGTCAGGCACAACTTAGTGACTCAACAACAACAAAGCTACTTCACAGGCTAGTTTCGCAAATTAAAAGAAATTCAATTTATAGCTCATAAAAATACCAGTGCTTCAATAAACACTAGTTTGCTCTGTCTTCTTTCTTAGGTGCCTTGGTCCCATGAAGGGCAAAAGTGGCTAATCATATTGTTTTACCTCTCTGCTAGGGAGTCATATAAATAAATAAGATTTCATGGGTTGAAACATGCTTTGAAAAAGTCAAAGCCATTTTGTAAATGGAAGTAACAGTATTTTCTGCTGATGAGATCTGAAGCTTCTTGAGGGAGAATTATTTCCACTTTAAAATATATAACAGTTTGGTTTCAACTTGAAACCAAAATAAAACATTTAAATGGTGTATGTGTCTGTCTATTCATTAGATATTTGCTAGTGATGGTGCTAAATTAAAAGCAACCCACTCCAGTATTCTTGCCTGGAGAATCCCAGGGACGGGGGAGCCTGGTGGGCTGCCGTCTATGGGGTCGCACAGAGTCGGACACGACTGAAACGACGCAGCAGCAGCAGCTCTAAACTAGTACATTACTATACTGGTTTTGTGTATGTTTTCCACTTTTTATCTTTTGTATAAATTTTAAACAAATCTATGAATACCTTTCCCCTGCCCCTACGCACACCGAGGAAGTTTTTCACAGTCTCACTGCCAGTTTTAATGGAGGTTAAGGTTTACATGTATATCTTATCTCACTTCTGGGTTTGTGCAAGGTTAAGGCAGTAAATATTGAAGGGAAATGGAAAATGAAACTCTTGGTTATGGTCAGTTTGTTTAATATAAATGACCCCCATGTATTTTTATTTGAATTTAAGTACCAGCACGGGCTTAGCATTCATAAAGTCTATTTATAATTCTCACAGATTTCGTTAAGTGAATACAGAATCCCACAAAGACAAAATAATACTAATATTAAAATTGATAACCAAGGACAAAAAATTTCATTACCCCAATATATCACCTAATGTTGAAAAACATAATACAGGTTCTCTGAGTAAGATTGTATTGACTGAGTATATAATTTGGTCTATTAGTATGCTCCATTATTTTGAATTTGTTAAATCCTTGAATAAAAATCTCTGTGTTAGCAGTTCTTGGCTAAATTATAAAAAGTAATAACAGTGCATTATCACCTCCTAGGGAGAAGAAGGTTTGTCACAATGAGTAATGTTCTTCCTACTGAGGCGCTATCAAGCACTCTTTACACATCCCTGGCATCAGGCACTGATTTGATTTTCCTTGAACAGACGATATATATTATCTTCAGCTTTTGCTGAGAAAAGGAATGTGGTCAATGACTTCATTTATTAAGTTGAATTCAGGGTCTGCGTGCCCTGCCAATCTATTAACAGTTAAACATGTGGAGACACGCCTTACTCCAAGAATAGAGGCTCTAGTACTTTTCCATACTCAGTCTAATAAAAAATATACATATTATTTCTGTTTATAGGTGCGAGATCAGAGACAAGTCAGTGGGAGAGGCACGCAGCTACAGCTCTGTCTAGATTTCTCTCCTCTGCGGTGGGGGGAATGACTGGGAGAACTGTTGATCCTGGGTGGTTACCTGAAGTGGAGCTAGTGAAGTCAAACTGCTGGTACACAAGGAACATCGTCTTTAACGGGACCCTCATGTCTGAGGGGGCAGGTTGGGTCATGCTGCAAGGAGCTAAATCAAGACTGTCTTGGAGTGGGGAGGCAGACACAGTTTGCATTTCACCTAGGGAACGCTCATGTTAGGGAACTCTGCCAAGTGATCTCCCTGCATGATCACCCTCAAGGCCTCTTTAGGAGAAAGGAACTCAAAAAACTTAAGACTGAGACTCAGGTCCTGGGACATCAGTACCAGAATTTTTTTTTTTTTTTAAATTCTGGTAAGCATACTTAACCTAAGATCTGCACCTTCAGATCTCAAGGCACAGATCTTTAAGTGCACAATGTAGTATTGCTAGTTATAGGCGCAATGTCGTATAGCTAATCTCTAGAACTCATCCAGCTTATATAATTGAGATTTTATACCCATTAAACAGCAACTTCCCATTTTCTCCCCTCTGTCCCTAGCCATTGACAACCACCATTCCATCTTCTGTTTCTGTGAGTGTGAATATTTTAGATATCTCATATAAATGGAATCATGCAGTATTTATCCTTCTACGGCTAACTTTATTTCTCATAATGCCTTCCAGGTCTGTATATGTTGCATAAAGGTCAATATTTTCTTCCTTTTTTTTAGGCTGAATAATATCTGTGTTTGTATATAGCACATTTTATTTATCCAGTCAGGACTTCCCTCATAGCTCAGTTAGTAAGGAATCCATCTGCAATGCAGGAAGACCCTGATTTGACCCCTGGGTTGGGAAGATCTGCTAGAGAAGGGATAGGCTACTCACTCTAGTATTCTTGAGCTTCCCTTGTGGCTCAGCTGGTAAAAAATCTTCCAGCAATGTGGGAGATCTGGGTTCAGTCCCTGGGTTGGGAAGATTCCCTGGAGAAGGGAAAGGCTATCCACTCCAGTTTTCTGGCCTGGAGAATTCCATGGACTGTATAGTTTATGGGATCACAAAGAGTCGGACATGACCAAGTGACTTAAAAATAAACTTATCCAATCATCTGTTGATGGGCATTTAGGTGGTCTCCCTATCGTGTTGCTGTTGTCCAGTCACTAAGTCACGTCCAACTCTTTGTGACCCAGAGACTGCAGCATGCCAGGCTCCTCTGTCCCCAGGTATCTCCCAGAGTTTGCTGAAATTCATGTCTATTGAGTTAGTGATGTTATTTAACCATCTCATCCTCTGCCGCCCCCTTCTCCTTTTGCCTTCAATCTTTCCCGGCATCAAGGTCTTTTCCTATGAGTTGGCTCTTCGCATCAGGTGGCCAAATTATTGGATTGCAGGTTTTCATGTTGCTGTTTTAGCCAACCTTTTGCTTCAACCGAAGAGCTTCCTTTAACATTTCTTGTAAAACAGGTCTAGAGATGATGGATTTCCTTTTTCTCTTTTGCCATCGGAAGTCTTTATCTCTCATTTTTGAAGGCAAGTTTATTGCTATTCTTGGTTGATAGTTTTTTTTTTTTTTCTTTCAGCACTTTTTATATATCATTCTACTCCCTTCTGTCATGTGAAGTTTCTAGTGAGAAACTAAAGATCCTGCATGCCACAATGAAGATCGAAGATCCCAAGTGCGGCAACTAAGGCCAGGCAAGCCAAAAATAAAAAAATCCAAAAGGCAAAAGGTAGAAGTACTTGATTTCATGTTCCCACTTGGCGTGTGTGTGTGCTCGGTCACTAAATTGTGTCCCACTCTTTGCCGCTCCATGGATTGTACCTTGCCAGGCTTCTCTGCCCATGAGATTTTCCAGGCTGGAAAGAATGCTGGAGTGGGTTGCCATTTCCTCCCCCAGGGGATCTTCCTGATCGAGCCTGAGTCTCCTGCATCTCCAGCATTGGCAGGCAGATTCTGTACCACTGAGCCACCAGGGAAGCCCTTCCCACCTGACAGTACAGTAGTGACCTCTGACTTATCCTCTAAGCTCTGATAGATCATGTTCTAAGTTGCTATAAAAGGGAATGATAAGGAAGTTGAAATGCCAGACTTTGTTTTATGAAGTTAAATGAAAGAGAGTTAAAGATGAATAGGGATGGAGAAGCTTCCTATATTACATTAGTTTAAACAAATTTAACTCTGAGGCAATGAAATTAGATAAATCCCTCCTGTTGTTAGTGGTGGAAGAAGCACCTGCCATATAAAGGAACAATGGCGGGGCAAGGCATTTGGAACTAGTGGAAAAAATGCAATAGCCACTGTGGGGAGACTAGCGAGTGGAGGGCTTGGGTTTGCGGTCAGGTAACCCTATCACCGGGCCATAGCCACACAATTAGTCTTCCCAGTTTTGTTGTCTTGAGAAAGTGAAAGTGTTAGTTGCTCAGTCATGTCTGACTCTTTGCAACCCCATGAACTGTAGCTCCCCAGGCTCCTTTGTCCATGGGACAGAGCCACCAGGGACCCACGTTTTGTAACTGTTCTATTGGGTACCCTGATCTTGATTCCTCTTCTCTTCCCACTGTCTCCAACACTGGTGTGGCCTAGGGTCTAAGACCACTGTGTATGACCCCATGTGAGCCCCTTTAGGGAAGCAGAGCCAGAAATTCATTCAGCAAGAGAGCTGACCAAAGTTGGAGTTTCTCCCCTACAGAACTCTGACTAACAAACACATTTTGCACGCTGCTTCAGGCCAACTTCTGTCATATATCCATGGTCACAGCTACATGCCCAGCCAAGGCACTACTCCAAACCTGTCCACACTGGTTACCAAAGGCTGTCAAATGAGAAAGCAACGATCGATGGCTTTACAAGTTTTTGCTGAAAGCCCTGTCCATAATGATCTTTATTCTCTAAACCCTAGAGCACAAATAAAACCTATCAGATATAACTTGACCTTTAATCATATTTTATCTAGATAAAACAGCACAATAGCTGGCACTGGGGTCAAAACTGGATGGGAATTTTATTTATATCAATGTGTGTGTGACCTTGAATGAGTTTCTCAAACTTGGTATCTCTGGTCAACAAGTACATTATAAGGGAAGGTACACATTTAGTGAAATACTGGATTCAGCTAAGAATTTAGCTGAATGTCTAGCATATGGTAGAAACTTAAACATTATTAACTATCATCATTACTATTAATATTTGTTCTTGTTTCCCCCACTTAGATTATGAATGATTAGAAGGCAAGGTCATGTTAAACAGTTTTTTTTAATAACCATCACAGCATCAGAAATAGCACTACTGTGTTGCCAAATGGGAACATAAAATCAAGTATGTCTATATTTTGGAGGATATTTTTAAAGGTCATACCCCACCTGGAAGTGGCAATATTGATCTCATGGCCCGGCCTTTGTTTCTGCTTTCAGTCCAATGCCTCCTGCTTCACCAGGGACATGGATCCATCAGTGTTCTATCCCTCTCAACCACTGAAACTCAGTCTCTGCAAGCCCCTCCCCTTCCATTTAGAATGGACTCATCTCTTCTCTATATAAAAATGTCATCTCATAGTCCTTTTTCCAATGGCACCATTCCATTTCCTTCTTTACTTGTGTCCTCGTATATAATGGAGGATTGTTCCACAGGTATTGCTATTATATTTGCCCCATTCAATTATTTTTTCATTCTGTTACATAAAAGTTGCCCTAGCCCCATACTGAAAATACTTGTTCATCTTTTACAGGTAACCTCTGACTTATCCAATTCAAAATCTTCTTTCCAATCCTTTTTCTCTATGAACTCGATGTGTGATACTGTTGACTTTTATTTCTGTCTTTTGATTTTCATCTTGTTTTGTTTCTACACCAAAGTATTCTCTATATCCTTCTAGAGTTTCATGGACTATTTCTTCCAGGGTCACATACCTAATAAATGGTAAATAATTCTTTCCTCAGGAAACCTGTTTTCTCTAAACATTTCTCTAATTCTACAATGTACTTTACATCAATGAAGATAATTCTATTATAAAATCAGTGTTTCACTCCTTACTTGTGGTTGTAATTGCAGTTATCAGTATTCTGGCATATTGTGGTAACTTGGTACCAAAATGTTGACAGTTTTGTTGTTTTTATGCCATTATTTTTGCATGAAAAAAATCTGACTTATGCTTTAAAATATGCTCATAGAGCTATATGCTACATTACATTTTTAATTAAAGAGAAACTGATTTTAAAAGCATCCTGACATCACTGATTTTGCTTAAAACTGATTTAAGCTATTACATTATTTTTATTCGAGTTTCTCAGGTTATTTGTAAAGTTTGACATCTTTTCTTATGTATTTTTGTCACTTCAGTTTTACCCACAATCAGGATACAACCAGTCTATATCCAGAGGTCCCTCATGAAATTGTCTTAAAGTGGGTAGATATGAAGTTATACCAAAGTAGAAGGTAGAGGGAGAAAATAGGGGAAAAAAGGAGGCCCAATTCTTCTCCTGGATTCTGATCATGTTATGTCCCCAGCACAAGAATCTCTCCATTCCATAAAACCTTGGCCACCTGCAATATTAAAGACATTCATTTTGCAATTGGATTTTAATGGTATCCCCCAGATAAAAGTAAGCGCAATGTCCCCTCTAGTCCCATCCTCAAGTTCTGGGCACAGAGCAGCTACTTCTGCTGCAATATAAAGACATGTCTGCAGCTCCACACCACTTTTCTTTTCCCTCCATAGTGATATCCATTCTCGAAGGGGTTCTCTAGTCTCTCTTACATTCATTTATTTTAAACAGGATATTCCTTCCCAGTCAAGCTACCTATTATGAATCAAACTAGAAGGAACAAGACCTTAGCCTTGGGTCTGGTCCCTAGACCTCTTTGCAGGATCAGAGAACAAATGTTAAAGATATCTGCCTTGTGAAAGTAAGTTTCACAAGCTTACTGTAGACCTACTGCATTATCCACTGTTGAAGTGTGTGCAATTCCTTTCTGTTTTAGCTCTTGTTCCCGAATGGCTCCCTGGGCTTTGCGGTGAAGGCCTGTTACTTATTTTGGTGTTCTGAGGTCCATCAGGTGCTCTGTTGATTTCTTATGTTTTCTTCTGTGCAGATGCTGGTATCGTACAGGTAAGTAGCTGTCAGTGGCTGGTTCCCACCTGCTTGGCTTTCTGGGTTCACGAGTACACTTCATCATCTGGATTTTTGTAGATATTGGCTATAAATTTTGGGTTTTGTTATCCTACTTCTCTATATTTATGTGGAGATTTGAGGGGATTTAAAAACCATGCTCAGAAAAGGCAATGGCACCCCACTCCAGTACTCTTGCCTGGAAAACCCCATGGATGGAGGAGCCTGGTAGGCTGCAGTCCATGAGGTCGCTAAGCGTCTGACACAACTTCACTTTTCACTTCATGCATTGGAGAAGGAAATGGCAACCCACTCCAGTGTTCTTGCCTGGAGAATCCCAGGGATGGGGGATCCTGGTGGGCTGCTGTCTATGGGGTTGCACAGAGTTGGACACGACTGAAGCGACTTAACAGCAGCAGCAGCAAAAACCATGCTAATGCTCTTTTTTAAAATTCAAAAGAATTTTAAACCATATAAACATAGCACCTCTTAAAAATTTCTGTTAAGCTACTTATAAACGAGATAAAGTAGTCTTCTATCCTTGAATATACACAAATTCTATCCTGTTACCTTATTTTATTTTCTTCATAGTCTATTAGTGCCTAAAATTAGAATTTTTCTTCATCTTTTCTTTTCCTATTAATTTCATGATTATAGGAGATTTTTCTCAGAAGACATTTACTTAACTACAGATGTAATATACTGTCTTTTCAGTAGACTAACTGGTAGACACTACACCATCCAAGTAACCAAGTATTAGGACAACGGATATATCATATAGATCCTAGTATTGTATATAAAGAATACTGTATCATTTCTGTATTATTCCTCCCAAAACATGCTGGATTTAAATTAGAGGACATCAAACAAATCCAAATAAAGGGGTATTCTATAACCGAACTAGCCAAAACTCCAAAAATGTTTAAATGTCATGAAAGATAGAGAAACTGACCTAGATTAAAGGAAACTAAAACACCAGGATTAAAAGATGCAGTGTGTGACAAGGAAATAGACCAGAAAACAGAATATTTTAATTTTGTAATAATGGACATCAGTGAGACAAATGGAGAAATCTGAATCAGATCAGTAGATCTACTTACAGATTACTATATACTACTATATAATATATATATAATTGCACTCTATCAATTGCAAATATTTGATTTTGATAATTGTGCTGTGTGTAAGGAAAGGTCCATAATTTTAGGAAGCACACACTGAAGTATTAAAAATAAATTGATGCTATGGCTGTAAATTATAGTTGTTATTCACAGTAGTTATGTTCTATAAAGTTTTCATAAACACTGAATTGGTAAATACTTAGCATTGCTCTTAGAGATATTAATGGATTATGTTCCTACAAGCCTCTGATTACAACATTTCCATCAACTGGCCAGCATATGATCTGGTTTTAAGTCAGTTTCTGTGTAAAGATTATTTAATATATATAGTATACACTATGGGCTTCCCTGGTGATTCAGTGGTGAAGAATCTACCTACTTAATACAGGAGATATGGGTTCAATCCCTGGGTTGGGAAGATCTCCTGGAGAAGAAAATGGCAATCCATTCCAGTATCCTTGCCTGGAAAATCCCATAGTCAGAGGAGCCTGGCAGGACAGTTCATGGTGTTCCAAAGAGTTGGACATGACTGAGCTACTCAGCAAGCATGCACACACACATGTATATACTATGTATGTTATATAATATGTTATAAATGTATTCTATATATAATGTAAGATATATATGGTATACTATATAACATATGTATGATACTATATAGTATATAACATATGTTAAATGTATAATAATATCTACATATTTTTATTGACCCATTAGCATTGAACAATGCCAACAGCACTATACCTCATGCCGGAATAAATTTTATCTAGCAAAAGTATTTTCTCCCTAAAACATAAATATTTATGTATATATAAACACACACATATATATGCATAATCATTCTACCTCTCTATATGTTACTATACATTACTTATATAGACATATTTTATTTATTTCAATAAATACTTGTATAAAATAAGTTCATATAAAGTATGTGTAATATTGTATATAAATATATCTATATAGAGCAAGAAAGAGAGAGTGATGATGCACATGAGATAAATATTAAAATTTTAGTACTCTGGTTGAAAAGTATACAAGAGAATTCTTCATACTAACTTTCCAACTTTCTGATAATTCTGAAATTATTTGAAAATTAACCATTCTTTAATTGAAATTTTATTCCTCTTGCTTGTCAATATAAGCCAAGCATCTAGTAGAGGACTTGATGTGTGCTCAATAAATATTTCTTGAAAGAAAAAGGATTAATATCAAGCAAGTCAAGGTTAGGAAAGCTAGAAAGTTAGGAATACTCTCCATAAAGATGATGGGAGTACATGGGAATCAGTGATCTCTGTACATGAGGACAAGTGTAGAGAAAGGCTGATTTAGCGTTGTTGTTTTCATCATTGATAGAAAAATGTTATACTCTCCATCCTCTCATCTTCTCCTACAGAGATAAATTATGATCAGTACACTTTTTCTCGAGAATCCCATGGACAGAGGAGCCTGGCAGGCTGCAGTCTGTGGGGTCGCACAGGGCTGGACACGACTGAAGCGACCAAGCAGCAGCAGCAGATTAACTTTAGTAATAGTCGTGTGTATCAGTTACTGTTATTAAGCAGTCCGTCAAGGCTGTATACTGTCACCCTGCTTATTTAACTTACATGCAGAGTACATCATGAGAAACGCTGGGCTGGATGAAGCACAAGCTGGAATCGAGATTGCCGGGAGAAGTATCAATAACCTCAGATATGCAGATGACACCACCCTTATGGCAGAAAGTGAAGAGGAGCTAAAGAGCCTCTTGATGAAAGTCGAAGAGGAGAATGAAAAAGTTGGCTTAAAGCTCAACATTCAGAAAACGAAGATCATGGCATCTGGTCCCATCACTTCATGGCAAATAGATGGGGAAACAGTGGAAACAGAAGTGAAGTGAAGTCGCTCAGTCGTGTCTGACTCTTTGCGACCCCATGGACTGTAGCCTATCAGGCTCCTCTGTCCATGGGATTTTCCAGGCAAGAGTTCTGGAGTGGATTGCCATTTCCTTCTCCAGGGGATCTTCCCGAGCCAGGAATAGAACCCGGGTCTCCTGCATTGCAGGCAGATGCTTTACCATTTGAGCCACCAGGGAAGCCCAGGGGAAACCGTGTCAGATTTTATTTTTTCTGGGCTCCAAAATCACTGCAGATGGTGATTGCACCCATGAAATTAAAAGACACTTACTCCTTGGAAGGAAAGTTATGACCAACCTAGAGAGCATATTAAAAAGCAGAGACATTACTTTGCCAACAAAGGTCCATCTAGTCAAGGCTATGGTTATTCCTGTGGTCATGTATGGATGTGAGAGTTGGACTGTGAAGAAGGCTGAGTGCCAAAGAATTGATGCTTTTGAACTGTGTTGTTGGAGAAGACTCTTGAGAGTCCCTTGGACTGCAAGGAGATAAAACCAGTCCATTCTGAAGGAGATCAGCCCTGGGTGCTCTTTGGAAGGAATGATGCTAAAGCTGAAACTCCAGTACTTTGGCCACCTCATGCGAAGAGTTGACTCATTTGAAAAGACTGATGCTGGGAGGGTTTGGGGCCAGGAGGAGAAGGGGACGACAGAGGATGAGATGGCTGGATGGCGTCACCGACTCAATGGACGTGAGTCTGAGTGAACTCCGGGAGTTGGTGATGGACAGGGAGGCCTGGTGTGCGGCAATTCATGGGGTTGCAAAGAGTCGGACACAACTGAGCAACTGAACTGAACTGACCTTCCTTGAAATTGCAACTTTTTCAATTATTTATTACATGTTGCGGTGTCTACATGACCTTTGTTTGATCTCCGATACAACTTGTGATAGGTCCAGGTCTGAGATGAAATTGGCCCAGGGTTTTACTTACTCAATGCATGTCATTTAGTATTCTGCCCATCTAAGCATCTTATTTTAGAATCAACCATATGGAATTTTGATGCCAAGGCTTATCTTAATTCTGAGGTATCTGATAGCATGGTAATTACTACAAAGCCATCAAGTACTAGCAAACAATTTGCATCTCCTTAGGGACTAATTTTCCTACAGGACAAATAGCGGTTGTCAAAGGACTAAGAATAATTTTGTTTACAAGCACAGATTTAGAAGCCACTAAACAAGTATGAACATGCGCTGGAGATGTGACTTTCACTCTTAAGTATCTGACTTTAAATCATTAAGTTTTAAATGCTTATAATGAAAAAAAAAATAGCATTTCAGCTCTTCTGATGAGCAGAAGGAAATTAGGCCTCTGTGATTCTTCTTGACCCATTAATGGAAATGTATTTTTAGGAACTCTTATTTGTTCTCACCAACTTGGTTATAAAAGCACTCAAGACTAGGAAGGGAACACTTTCTTCCTTGAATTAATTCATTTTAGTTCAAACAAATTCTGTAAACATGAATCAATCACTTTTTTGTTCAAGACTCCATGCATACAGGCTTAAAAATATTCTTCTTGCTTTCAGAATGCTTTGATTGTCACTGCCTCTGATGCAGCCTTGGTCTGAAGCAGCTATATGTGTCCCCTTTGAACTGCTAATATTTACTCAACTGCCTGGTTGCTCTTTCTCAAGTGAGATACTTTAGATTTTTTTTAAAATTCAACTTATTGCTTGAAAATCACAATTTATTCCATCCCAGACACCAACATTGTTGTTCTATTTGACTGTGTAGAAATAATTTTTGCTGTAATAAACATTATAAGTTTGTCCATTAATAAATTACCCTACTGGAAAGAGCATAAAAGATTTATCTCATCAGAGATGGTTATGTTGCTGAAGCTGCACACTCATTGTATATAATTTCCTATCCTAGAATTGCTTTCAAAAATAAAATTAATTAGTATTTAAATTATGCATGGCAAACAATATTTTGATGTTTCAAATTGTAGAGAGACCTAATGTTCATAAGATTATTAAATAAAAATTTTAAAGTTAGTCTAGGTAACTGATAGTCATTGAGTTTTTTAATTGACCACTTTTTTTTCTTTTGGCTTACAACATTAATTAAACACCCTCATGCTGAGAGGTTTTTGCCTCTCTCAGTGACTTTTCCTGGAAGTGATGTGTTTTGACAGACAAGGGCTATATTGCTGTAGTTATAAAAGTAAAGTTGAATTAGCTATGTTCATATTCCCTGAAAAATTTCAATATCTATACACTATCTGAACTTACATTATGGCTGTCAAAAAAACTGTTGCCTAAGACAAAGAATTGCCTTATCATTAGAGCTGATATCTTGCTAACTCATCTGTTTTATTGATAGCATCAAGCTATATCTAATGAAGTGAAAGTATCGTATTTTATAGCTCCAAGCGTAGTAGTAAATGATCACATAGAATAAGGATTTGTAAACAGTATCGAACAGAGATGTTGTAATTATTCAGATATGTGAATAATTTTAAGTATTAAGAATCTGCATGGGCAGTAATTTGCTAAAATAAGCGATCATAATTTTTTATTTTGTTAACACATTTTTGTAATAAGGCAATATTTGTAATAAGATTAAGACTGGACTTTAACGAAACCTTCTTGGCAAGGTGGCAAGTTTATCTAGTTTCATGATTGGTGTGGTTATCAACTGTAGCAGAATCTCCGTCAACTTTGAGAATATCTCCAAATGTGTCATGACACATTCCATTCATTTACTGTATTAAGACCTAGTTAAGACAAATGCCAACATTTTCCCTCACTATCTCTAATTTGTCAGTGTGAAGAGAAATGTTTTTCTTCAGTATGAATTAGGTTTCTGGAGCTTTATGGTACATAAAATTGTATGTATCCTTTTCCTTATCCTTTATTGTTTGATCCCAAATCTCCAGATATTGATTGCACTGCCTCATAATCATTCTCCCTAAGATTTGGGCCCTGCTACTAAAATTGCTATTCGCCAAGTCATCACTTAATGGTAAGAACAAACTGATATAGTTTCAATTATCTGTAAAAACATCTTGAAGAGCAAAGCCACACGGGAATGTGCTAATTTGAATATTCATACTTGGTGTCTGATTTGAAAACTATTTGTTTATATATTTTTGTAGGTGGAAAGCATTCTCTCAAAGGTATTATTTTCAGATAATTACAAAATTCAAGGATTTTAAAAGAAAATAGAAAAGTGGTTAATTAAGTAGCTCCCATGGAAACCAGCAAAAAAGATTAACCGGAACAGAGTAGGGTAGCTCAGATAGGACTGGATATACCAAGCTAAAGCTCCACTCTTGCCTTTGAGCGAGTATATTTTTCTGCATACTTAGCTATATAATACATAGTTTGAATTTGCTTAAAATGATCTGCTGTATCATTTAAAGGGATGTGGAAGTTGTTCAAGTGTAAAGTTTGTTTTTCCTGACATAGATATTAAAAACAGGTAAAGAAAAAGTGATGGGATAGAAGGCTATGTTTTCTAAAACATGGCAGTTATTTTGCTGGGAAGAAAATACGAGGTCAAAGAACACTGTGTCTACTCTCCTATTTAATAAACATAAGTCCTCTCTGAATGGCTGCCAGGGAAGTCTACTGAAATGTTGGCCAGTCTAAGTGGAGAGAAGTTCCCATCCCATGAATTATTTCCGCATCGCTTCAAAATATTGATGTTTCTGCAATTTTTTTTCTTTGAGTTCCAAAGTTGACAAGATGAACTCATTCACATCATTTTTTGAGCACTGGGAGGATGCTGCAGGATATAGGCAGTAACTGTCTTTGGCATGTGAACATCCAAGGGGACTCTAGATATAACAGCCCAAGGAGCCTTGCAGTCTCTGGTATCCTTACTGAACCTTTCTCCACAGCTTTTTTTCTTTTTATGGAGAGATTTCCCTCTCCTCCATTTTCTTCCTTCTTTTATTCCGTTCCTTCCTCACTTTCTTCCTCTTTCCTTTCTTCCTTCCTTCCTCTTGCTTGTATTGAATATATGGGAATAAATTATGTTATTGGCTTTACAACTCTTTATAACAGAGGGGAAAAGGGTGACTATTGGCTAATCTCTTCTTTCACTTGCATCCCAGGTGGGCACTGAGGGAGAGAAGGGCCTTACCTGGCTGGCGCATGCTTTCCTGAGTGTGGGTGTAGATCCTTGGTGTTGCACACCCACAGCTGTAAGATGTGACCCTGTGTGGAGCAGGCCAGGTTTCAAGATGAATCCAAGAGGGATGCAGAGGAGAATTTTCTTTCTGTTGAAGTTTTAAAGTCAAATCTCCAGATGGCAAAGGGAAGAATTAAGCAGATGAATAATAACAATAAATGTTTATGGCTGTGCTAATAAAGCTGCATTCTGTTGGTATGTATCAATACTTTATGCACCAGGAGAGCGGAGCTAAGGTTCCAGGAATTCAAGAACAAAAATAGAACCTCTCTCACTTGCTGACTAGCATTTGAAGATAGAACTTTTAATTCTGCAGTTGAGGCTAAGGCGTGACTGACAGATATTACTGGGAAGTAAAACATGTGGCTATTACAAATTATTCCTGTCAGATCCTTTCTTAATGGCAAATTTTAAGATTACAAGAATAGCTGATTTGGGGACAGGGATTCACAAAAAAGAAGGAACGCCTAAAAAGTAATGTCAGAGAGCTTGGTAGGTTGATCAAAATCCTCTTTAAAATTTAGCTTGTGAATAAATGAATATTTTTTTTACAAATCAAATGTATATGACTTTCCATGTAGTCAAATACTCTAGTGTTTTACTAGGACATGGTTAAGAGAGAGATGATTTATCAGAAATAACCACCTATTAAAATAGTAATGGCAGTGGAATTGCCATTATTAAAATGTACTCTAAAGCTGCCAATTAAAAATGGTTACTGTGACAGTGATTCTAGAATTGACAGAGAAGTGTAAGTAAATAATAGTTTAGAAACAGCCCTTAGTATATATAAAAATGTACTACATGAGGAGTGAGCTAATAAATACCCAAAAGGAAATGATTAGCTTATACTTAGTCCTGAGATAGTTAAAATATGAGAAATAATTTGAGGAAAACTCTTGTTACAAAACATAGGTGAAACATAACAAACATTCTCTCAAATGCATAGCAGAATTCCGAAGTAGGTGAGGGAAATCTCTAGATGTCCAAAATAAAGCAAAAGCTAACAAAGGAAGGATGAGACAGGATTGATTGCAGATGTTCTGCTTGAAATTTTCCTTCTTTTTTTTTTTTCCTTAATTATACTTCTTCTCAACCTTGAATCTTCGGTTTTCAGGAAACATTCCTCCTTTAATCTATTTCCCTGTATCTTAGCTCTTAAAGTTTTATTGAAATGATTTTTTATACATATTTATCAGTCACTAGACAGTAACATCCTCAAGGATCCTACTTTTTAAAAATTCTTGCATTCCTAGAAGTTCACAGAAGACATGAATAGAGCAGGTGCTCAAGACATGTTTGCCAAAGTACAGATAAGTTTGAAAATGCAAGTAGAAATCTTAGAGCTGATAAATGTCTCTATCTGGTGTGACCTTCAGTTGCACACTATTAGCACCTCGATATTTATGGTTGGTGTTCTAACCATTTTTTTGGGGGGCTGCTTAATTTTTTCACTTATTTACTTTTTTCAGCTTTCAGTTCAGTTTAGTTCAGTTGCTCAGTTGTGTCTGACTCTTTGCGACCCCATGAATTGCAGCACGCCAGGCCTCCCTGTTCATCACCA
>SJYX01018692.1:26072-68190 GCA_006410675.1 Oreotragus oreotragus
ACATCAGGGAGTTCACGGTTCACGCATTGCTGAAGCCTGGCTTGGAGAATTGTGAACATTACATTACAAGCGTGTGAGATGAGTGCATTTGTGCAGTAGTTTGAGCATTCTTTGGCATTGCCTTTCTTTGGGATTGGAATGAAAACTGACCTTTTCCAGTCCTGTGGCCACTGCTGAGTTTTCCAAATTTGCTGGCATATTGAGTGCAGCACTTTGACAGCATCATCTTTCAGGATTTGAAATGGCTCAACTGGAATTCCATCACCTCCACTAGCTTTGTTCGTAGTGATGCTTTCTAAGGCCCACTTGACTTCACATTCCAGGATGTCTGGCTCTAGATGAGTGATCACACCATCGTGATTATCTGGGTCGTGAAGATCTTTTCTGTACAGTTCTTCTGTGTATTCTTTTCAGCTTTATTGATATATAATTGAATGGAGCACTGTATATGTTCAAGGTGTAAAGCATAATGATTTGACTTACATATATTATGAAATAGTTATCTAAATAAGTTTAGCATTCATCATCATATATAGACAAAAAATCTTTTCCTTGTGATGAGAACTCTTAAGATCTATTCTCTTAACAACTTTCAAATATATCATCAGGAGTGCTGACTTGTCCATTATCTCCTGTACTTATTTATCTTAGAGCTGGACGCTTTTACCTTTTCGCCACCTTCATCCAATTCCCCCTTGTTGTCCTTCTACCTCCAGGTAACTGCAAGTGATTTCTTTATCTATGAAATCTTTTCTTAGGTGGCTTTATAGCTCTGAAAAGTCTTTCTTTGATGGGTCCAGCCTCCTTTCCTGAACTTCTATCATGGGTCGCAGTCCTGCCTTCTGGAGCCATGGCATGTGGTCTCTCTTCTCCTATGGAATAATGCTTCTGTTAGGAAAAGTTAGTCCCTACTTAGTCTCCTCATTAGCAAGTTCAATGTACTTCACTTGTCCATTTCTTCTTGACATCCTTTCTCACCTTTCCACACCCACGTTACCGTCTCTGTTGGCCAGCACTGTATATAGACTGCCATAACAGGAAGCATGACAACAGTGGTGCACACAAAATAGCTGCTTACTTTTCTTTCACATGGAAAACTCAGAAAGTGGCAGTCTTGGCAGTGCCCTCAGAGACCCAGGCTTCTCTAGTCATCCTTATCTCGTGGACTTTGTCCTCATGCTTGATGCTGTCACATGACTACTTCATGGCTGCTCCACCTTCAGGACAGCATCTCCATTTCAAACCGAAAGGAATGTGGCTGTGGGATGTGTGCTCTTAACAGGCTTTTCTCAGGAGGCTTAGTCTCACAAAAGTCTGATTGACAGTAACTGTATCACATAGTTGCAAGGGATGCTGGGAAGAATAATAATTCAGCTGGGCACATTTTCTCCTTCTGACTGATAGTCTTGAGACAGGCATTAAACTAAATACTCATTCTGGAGAGATTTTTTTTTTCTCCAGGTTTGTTTTTTAAATTTATAATTGCCTTTTTATTCCATCAATAGTCAAATTTAAAAAATAGATAAGACTAAATAATTTGAGCTCTTCCTTCTTCTGGACCATGTGATCTCATTGCCTTCAGATGTGATGGTGATATGTCCCACTTTCTAGGACTCTGAATTTCAAATCACATATCTTGTGTCTGCTCAAAATATTCTCGGACTTGTCAGTTCATGTATCATGAGTTCTGTTCTAGAAAATGTAGTTGGTAGACCTCTGATTACATCCTTATTCTCGGACTTGTCAGTTCATGTATCATGATTTCTGTTCTAGACAATGTAGTTGGTAGACCTCTGATTACATCCTTATTCTCTTGTGGGAGGTGCTCTGATGGTTCTTCAGCTCTTTCTTAACAAGGAGGATATCAGATCTTCAATGAGAATTATGGAGGCAGAGAACACCATGCTTGCCGTTCTATTTAATGACAATGAGAAATTCCAGTAATGAAAGGGGTAAGCAATAGCACAGTCTGTAAGCTTGTATTTTTAGCCTGTGTACAAGAAGCTCACAACCTTAATTTTCACAGCAACGTAAATATTATGACTATAATTAACCATGAATATTTGATGAAGTTGGAGAGCATTATCTACACTTGCTTAATATCACTGGGTGTCATTCTAAATTTTGGATGCTTTTTAAGTATGGAAATGTTCTCTGTGTGCTGCCAAATTTCTAAACAAATGCCTGGTGGAAAATTACACCTTAGCCAAAACAATAACCCAAGTAAATAGGTAATAATGGGTATGTATTTTGCACATTTAACTCAACACACAGCATTAAAATGTCCCAGGACATTAAAGACTGGTTTTTTATAGAGAGGATTAAAATAAGCATAATAGCCATGCTTAACTGAGAGACTGATGTGTTGTAGAGAAGTACTCTTTTTTTTTGCATGTGAAAAAGAGAGTGGAGTCTTGTTAAAATGCCAGGGATTCTTAAGTTGGTAAAGAGTGTTTAGTCACTCAGTTGTGTCTGACTCTTTGCAACCCCATGGACTATAGCTCAGCAGGCTCCTCTGATAATACAAATATTGACTCCTGTGTATATTAAGAGTATGCTTTTCCCCTATACATACATGTGTGTTAGTTGCTCGGTCGTGTCCAACTCTGAAACTCAATGAACTGTAGCCAGTCAGGCTCCTCTGTCCTTGGAATTCCCCAGGCAAGAATACTGGAGTGGATACTATTCCCTTTTCCAGGGGATCTTCCCAGGGATTGAACCCAGGTCTCCTGCATTGCAGGTGGATTCTTTACCATTTGAGCTACCTGGGGCGTCTTTGACAGGTACCAATTTGCAGGTGGCATTTGAGTGTTTAAAGGTGATCTAGGGATCCAAACCGGGGAAGGCAATGGCACCCCACCCCAGTACTCTTGCCTGGAAAATCCAATGGACGGAGTAGCCTGGTGGGCTGCAGTCCATGGGGTCGCTAACAGTCAGACAGACTGAGCGACTTAACCTTCACTTTTCTCTTTCATGCATTGGAGAAGGAAATGGCAACCCACTCCAGTATTCTTGCCTGGAGAATCCCAGGGATGGGGGAGCCTGGTGGGCTGCCGTCTATGGGGTCACACAGAGTCGGACACGACTGAAGTGACTTAGCAGCAGCAGCAGCAGGGATCCAAACTCTGGTAATCCACTATGTCTCTAAGGCAACTTACAGCCAAAAGGACTTTTTCAAGGAAAAAAAAAAAAAAGATGTGTGTTTACTAGATTTTTTTTCTAATTTTGCCTGTTTAAAAATTAGAAAAACACTTTCTTCAAAATGTGAATTTTCTTTATTTTACAGTAAAACTGTAAATTGCAGTGAAGAGGATTTCTGACATCATGTATTTAAAATATTAAGGCAAATATAGCCAGGTGCGCTACAGCAGGCTCTCTTAGTCCTCAGAGGCGATTTCCCTCATGGTATAAGTTGTTAATTTAGACTCTTAAGCCTGTTGGGTGGCACTTGGCACTTCTGGGGTCATCAGCACTGAAGACTGGCAGGCATTGATAGACATGGCAGATTCATGATGGCTGTCGGTTGTTTGCTGTTACTTGTCCCATTGAGAGGAGGAGTCTACTAGCCTCCATCAGAATACACACTAACTTTTGACTTGATTGGTACACATGGAGGAGAGGATACTACGTTGGTTCTGAGGTTAGCATTTTCCAGAAAAAAAATAAGGAAAATAAAAAGGTTTTGTGATTTCAAATGCAATGTGGCTGAGTACTTTCTCAGCTGTGTCCTGTATAGCCTGCATTCACTAAAACTCCCCAAAGTTTCTCTAATGTAACACATTATTGACCAGAGGTACATTAATACATCTTTTGTTACTCGAGCATTATTGATTAGAAAGGTATCAATACTGTTTTAGAGAGTGATACAAGTAATATCACTGTGTGAAGTTGTTAGAGCTTAAAATTGATCAAGGTTCATTATACAGCTAATAATTGTCATTATTCTTTATATTTATATTGTCATTATCATTTATCATTTACATTTTGCTCCATTATATTTTTGTTTCAAATGTGTATATATTATAAACATAAAATTTTCAAAAAATTTTCAAACATTGCAGAATTTTCAGTGAAGAAGACTTTTTGGTGAACTTTATGTAGATACTTTCTCTGATTGTCCAAGCATCATATATACTAGTGTCTCAGAAAATGATAGTCCTTTAGAATATAGTGCTGATTCAGAAGATGTGAATATTAGGCTAACAAAAAGATAAAAGTGATTGCTTCTGACACGAAAAGTGAAAATGAAACTCTTGGTGCTGGGGAATGAGTTGTTCCTTCTACAGAAGAATGAATTGAAGACAACATTTCGTGAAAATCAAAAGACTTTACAGGTGTGCCAGGTGTAACTATTGAATATCATAACCCGGAAAGTCTCAGTAAAACAACGGAATTAATTTTTGGCTAGCCAAAAGAAAAATTACTGGCCACAGGCATTCATTTCTGCAAAAATCCCCTGGTTAATAATGAGGTAACAGTGAAAGGAATGACTGAAATGAGTTAACCAAACTCTAACTAAACTCAGGACTTCTGGCTTGGAAACTGAGCAACAGTTCTTTGGCAGTTTGGACTTTAACCTTCCCTCTCAGCTTTGAGGGCCCACGGGCCTAGGTCAGTGACTGAGAATGCCTCCCAGTGTCTGCAGTCTGGGGTGTGGCGTGGCATGTGGGCGTGGATGTGCGTGTGTCTGAGAGGGAAGGGAGCAGTGCTGCAATGTGGTGGGCTTGTCCCCAGGCCCTGCTCGCTGCCCTCTTTCCACACCCTTTTTGTGCTGAGACCAAGAGCAGGGTGGTAGCCTAGGGTTCAGCAGTCAATGTGGGAGACAGTCAAGGGCCCTCAACACGGCTTGAGAAAAGATGAGAGGTATGGAGAGAATGAAGCACAAGGACAGAATGTTTTCCTGTGTTTCCCTAAATTTTGGAAAAACAATGACTACCGACTAAAAACAGAATTCCAACTGAGTTGTTTCACATCCTAAGAGATGATGCTGTTAAAGCACTGCACACAGTATGCCAGCAAATTTGGAAAACTCAGCAGGGGCCACAGGACTAGAAAGGTCTGTTTTCATTCCAATCCCAAAGAAGGGCAGTGCCAAACGATGTTCAAACTACCATACAACTATGCTCATTTCACACGCTAGTGAGGTTATGCTTAAAATCTCTCAAGCCTAGACTTCAACAGTACATAAACTGAGAACTTCCAGATGTACAAACTGGGTTTAGAAAAGGCAGAGAAACAAGAGATCAAATTGCCAACATTTGTTGGATCATGGAGAAGGCAAGGGAGTTCCAGAGAAACATCTACTTCGGCTTCATTGACTACACTAAAACCTTTGATTGTGTGAGTCACAACAGACAGTGGAAAATTCTTAGAGGCAGGAGTACCAGACCACCTTACTTGTCTCCTGAGAAACCTGTATGTGGGCCAAGAAGCAACAGTTAGAACCAGACATGGGACAACTGTCTGGTTCAAAATTGGGAAAGAAGTACATCAGGGTAACAATGTATATTGTTACCCTGATGTATTTAACTTACATGCAGAGTACATCATGCAAAATGCAGGGCTGGATCAATCACAAGCTGGAATAAAGATTGCCAGGAGAAATATCAACAACCTCAGATATGCAGATGATACCACTCTAATGGCAGTGAAGAAGAACGAAAGGGCCTTTTGATGAGGGTAAAAGAGAAGAGTGAAAAGGCTGGGTTAAAACTTGGCGTTGAAAAGCTAAGATCATGGCATCCAGTCCCATCACCAAATGACAAATAGAAGGGGGAAAAGTGGAAGCAGTTGCAGATTTTAGTGTTTTGGGGCTCCAAAATCACTGCAGGTGGTGACTGCAGCCATGAAATTAAAAGATGCTTGTTCCTTGCAAGGAAAGCTATGGCAAACCTAAGCAGCATATTAAAAAGCAGAGACATCACTGGAAAGGACCCTGATGCTGGAAAAGATGAGGGCAGGAGGAGAAAGGGAAGGCAGAAGATGAGATTGCTAGATAGCATCGCCGACTCAACGGGCATGAATTTGAGCAAACTCCAGGAGATGGCGCAGGACGATGAGACTGGCGAACTGCAGCCCCTGAAGTTGCAAAGAGTGGGACTGGACTTAGCCACTGAACAACAACAACTGATTAATAAAAAGTGCCCTAACAGCACACTTAGCACAATAAAACACAAGTCTCTGGCTCCATTTTTCTTTCATTCAGCCTCTGTCAGCAAAATTGTTTTGGGTTGAAGGTGCACATGAGAAATATTCCAACTGAACGATTTGCCTGCCTTGAGCCCTCTCAGGACTCCCTGGCCATACAAATGTATTTCTGATGTTTCCCAGGAGGCCAGTGATTTACACAACACATCCTTCCCCAGACCCCAAAGCCAAACACTGACATATTCCAGTACTCATTTCACACCACCTTCATCCAGGAAGTTTTCTTTGTGCACTGAACTCGAAGGATCTCTCCAAGTGCCCTCAGATAAACTTGGGCTCCTTAGTACTTTTGGTTTGAGATATGTGCTGTGAAACGGAAGTGTTTTGCTAATGCTTAGCACGACACAAAGCTGTTTCTGCAATTTCCCGTCATACATTCCTCCTGTCTTGAGCTCAGCATCTCTGCGCTGTGGGGAGAGGTACCCACAAGCACAGATGGAGCAGGGACCGAGGGAGATTTATCTGGGGCTCAAAACTCATTCTGCCATATGCTCGCCTCTCTCCTTCGAATTCTGTCAGCCACACTGGCCACTGGCTGGCACAGAGTGATGAAGATGGAGAGGTTTTAATCACTGGGCAGGCTTCCATTTCTAGCCATCTCAATAACTTCTTTCCGTGAAAAAGACAAGTGCCAATTAGTTATTTATTAGGGGGAAAAAAGCATATTTCTCTCTACTATAAATTAATTTTTCCAGGAATTCTGTGTGATCCCAGAAAAACACTTTAAATTAGCCTGTTTTATGTAATGGAGAAATGACTTTAAAATCCCTGACAGATTAAGATATAGTTTTATTACCTGTCAGTCTTCCTTTCCTTGAATGTCTCAGTGAGCATAACATTCTTTATGCATCCCTGCACAACTCAAATTACAGGCTTGCTTATTTTTATTTTACACATAAATAAAATTTATTATCACCAGAGCAGTCATGAGTCTCAGTTTTTTATACCATCAGACCTGTAGAGTGTGAAAGAAATTTTGTTCTTATGCCTCTGGTAGCTTTACAAAATGTTCAAACTCATCTTCAATTTTTGTTCCTTCTTTATTTCCTCCTATTTTTTTTTCAAATTTGTGTTAAAATACAATAAAAGGCCCAAATTATCTTAATTCAATACCCCTGTCTTTAATACTTGCTTCCAGATAAATTACAGATTGATGAATTTTAAGGAATCAACTTTTAAGTTTCAAATGGCACCCCACTCCTGTCAAGTTAATGTTATTAAAATGGAAAATAAAAGACTTTTCCAGACAAAGAAGGCAGCTCACCCAAGTATTCCTTACTAGATGTCTTCCTTCAGCTTGGGGACCATGACATGAGTTCACTCCTACAATCAGAGGAACAACCATTTTGGCCAAGAGAGTGACTATGCTATTGAGTAAAAATGGCCGAAGAAGTGTTTGGTGGAACTAGGCAGTAATTGTTCCCCATGTCTACTTTAAGAGATGAAAGGTATCCCACATGATGTTATTTTACACTGTCTGAAAACTTACCTGAAGGTTAGATATTGAGGAAGAAGTCACTAGATGTTCTTTCTGGTCTTGGCTCTCTCTTGGGTAAGTTACTTTGCAACCCGCAGGGACAAGATCAACTGGTAGACTTTTGTCCAATAGAAATGCAAATAATCTCTGTCCAGTGGACCAGATATCCCTCAAATTATGGCTGATCACTCTCCAAGTCATTAATCAGGTTTCTATCTAACCCAGCACTAACCTTATCCTAACAGTTTCAGGTTCTCCAGGGCTCTGTGGACTGGGCTTTACATTATGCCGTTTCTCTCTTTAATAAATTAAATATAATATTTGACACATTTTTATTTTACATCTGTGTGAGAGTCACAGTTTTACCTTTTTAAAACTTACACTTTAATAAGTACTTTATCCCATCATGGATTCAATATCCATCAATTTATTTTGGCATTCCTCTTAATCTATTTATATGACTTTGTTTGGTCTGTTCTCTAAATTCTTGTTTTATTTTTGTGCAAATTCTGTGCATCTTGTTTATCATTGTATTACCTTCTTAAATTTAAAGAAATGCTTTAAAATTCTGCTTTTCTGATAGTGTTCTATTTAATTCATATCATATGCTATACCAAACTCAATCTTTAATGTCAGAACAGTGCTAGATGTGTTTAGTTTGACACCATTAGGAGCTACCTCTCTTTTTTCTAACTGCTTTTCTCTGGGCCTTTCTAAGCTTTGATATGTCTTTATGAAAGTTGGGTGAAGAAAACTTTTTGTTTCTGGACGTAGTCAGGAGCAAAATTATCAGAGAGGGAAAAAGTGGAAGAATTTTCATGCTGTACTAGATGCTTGACATGCTTAACTTGACATAATCCTTCAGTACATCCAGTAAATTATATGTACTATCACCATTCACAGTTGAAGTAATTGAAACTTAAGCCAGTATATCCAGTGAGTGGTAGACCTTAGATCCAATCCTAATTCTGTCCAAAGCCCATGTACTTTCTGTGATTCGATATCACTTAAATGAACTTGACATTCTCATTGCAGTTAAAACAACGTGGGTACTGTAAGATGAGGTGCCCCCGTGTGGGCTGAACGACACACTGAAAGTGCTGTTCAGTTCATTTCAGTCGCTCAGTCGTGTCCAATCCTGCCACCCCATGGACTGCAGCACGCCAGGGCTCCCTGTCCACCACCAACTCCTGGAGTCTACACAAACACATGTCAGTCGGTGATGCCATCCAATCATCTCATCCTCTGTTGTCCCCTTCTCTTCCCATCTTCAATCTTTCCCAGCATCAGGGTCTTTTCAAATGAGTCAGCTCTTCACATCAGGTGGCCAGAGTATTGGAGTTTCAGCCTCAGTATCCATCCTTCCAATGAACACTCAGGACTAATTTCCTTTAGGATGGACTGGTTGGATCTCCTTGCAGGCCAAGGGACTCTCAAGTTTCTTCTCCAACACCACAGTTCAAAAGCATCAATTCTTCGGTACTCAGCTTTCTTTATAGTCCAACTCTCACATCTGTACATGACTACTGGAAAAACCATATAGCTATGTCTAGACAGACCTTTGTTGGCAAAGTAATGCTTCTGCTTTTTAATATGCTATCTAGGAATATGCTGACCTGGTGTCATCACCAGGTCAGGTCAGGATTGTATCTTCAGGGTTACTAGGCTTGGGAAGCAGCAAGCTCTGCTATTCCTTTTTTCTTGTTTTAGCCTTGATAGCTTTTGATGTGTTTATAAGCCTTCAAGATCACATACATGGATGGGCCCAAGTATTGCTGCAATTCGAAGGACTCATACAGTGGTAAAAATTGGGCATTAGTAGATGTTGGCAAATTAAAACCGGGCAGTCCCAACAAATAAGTTGGTTTGTACACGGAAGAAGTATCAGGAAAACAAAATGAGGTGTCCAGATTTATTAGATACAGTAAGATGGTTGGAAGAGCAATCAAAAAAATAACACTATTCATAATCATTATTCACATGTGCCTCTGGTTTGTGGATCTGATTGGATATTTTAGTTTCCCTTTTGTTTCTTTTTTTATGGGAGGCAATCTTTATTTGCTGAAAGAGCCCCTGCAGACTTAAGTGATGATGTATTAATTTGTTTCCTTCAGCAACACCCATAATAAAAGAGATCACTTTGCTCTTCCTCTATTTTATGCAAATATAATTGCTAAATTATTGAATTAGCAAATAAAAGTAATTGGAAAGAACACACTATTTTATTGAATATACGTCAATATCTGTGCTTTTAAAGAATTCGAATGAAGTTCTAAAAGCAAATGTCCTTTCAAATTCACATTTTTGCCTTTCCACTCAGTTTTATTTGCTGGGTTTGAAAAAAGAAAAGACTTCCACACTAAGGACAATAAAGTAGAGATAATGTGCAAATTTTCTTCTTTCAGGGGATGTGAATGGGTGAATATATGTTTCTAATTTTCAGAATAAGTGTGTTTCTTTTCCAAGACTCTTAGTAGTTACAAACCTTGCAACTTTGCTTAGAGAAGATATTCAGGGCAAAAATATTTCTATGAGATTCATGGATGAGAAAAATGATGAATCATCTCAATTCTAATGTGGAAATGATTTTTCTCTAGCTTTCCTTGTACTGTGAAGAGAGAGCTCTACACCTGCCACAAACTATATTTTATCTGGTGCTTAAGAGAATAGAAANTTGCAACTTTGCTTAGAGAAGATATTCAGGGCAAAAATATTTCTATGAGATTCATGGATGAGAAAAATGATGAATCATCTCAATTCTAATGTGGAAATGATTTTTCTCTAGCTTTCCTTGTACTGTGAAGAGAGAGCTCTACACCTGCCACAAACTATATTTTATCTGGTGCTTAAGAGAATAGAAAAGATGCTGCTATTTATTCCTGAAAATAGGACTTTTGCATTCACATCCTTCTCCCTAACAGAAATTCAGCCCAGCCTGAAATGAAGGTCACATCAAGAACCAAAGATATTTCAATTCTAAAGATGGATAATCACAACAGGTTTTTTTTATTTCCGTTATAAAAAAGTTTTGCATGCAATCATGCACTCAAATCTTGTACTGGAGAGGAAGCCTAATATTTGCCATCAGGGTTTAGGAAATATTGATATCTTGAGAGGATTAATGTCTTAAGATCTTGCTATCTTAAAATCTCCAGCTAATTAATAAAAATGTAGCTATATTAAATTACTTGACACTAACAGAAAATAAGACTCCCTGTGGAAAATATGGGGAATTATTTGATCTAGATTCTGACAACTGGGTGAAAAAGCTAAAGTGTGTAACTGGAACACAGCCCACATGGAGAGGCTGACCGTAATGTCCTCATTTTTATGTAGACCAGTTCATCCAGGTTGCCAGAACAACCAAATCTGGGCACACTGAATTTCATTAGTATTTGAAGACATTTATTAAACATACATTTCATCCAAGAGATACAGTGGTTCCCCCTTATCCATAGGGTATATGTTTCAAGATCCCCAGGAGATGCCTGAAGCTGTGGATAGTACCAACTCCTGTATATATTAAGAGTATGTTTGTTCCTGTACATACTTATCTGTGTTAAAGTGAAGTTTCTAAATTAGGCACAGTAAGGGAACATCCGAATTGCCAGCATCACTACTCTCACTCTTGGGGGCCACTATGAAGCAAAATAAGGGACTTGAACACAAACACTGTGGGGTTGGGACCATGGCTCTGATAACCAAGATGGCTACTGTGTGACCAGTGGGTAGGATGCGCCAGGTGAAGGGATGGTCCATGTCCAGGTGGGATGGAGTGGGCTGGTGGGCATGTCATCATGCTCCTCTGAACGGTGCTCATATGAATTGTCTGTCTCTGGAATTTTCCATTTAATATTTCTGGACCGAAGTTGACTGCAGATAAGAAGGGACTGTATTACACTTCTCATTGTATGAAGATCGCTAGTCAGCTTCTTTGCTGTTACCCATGAGGACTGACAAGTCTGCTGCCTGCTGACCTTTATCTCTGAATCTCTCACTTGCTCTGTTGCAATCACATAACCTCTGTTCTTGAATATACCAAGTTTCCACCCCCCCGCCACTTAAGAATATTCATACCTGCTGCTTTGCCTGGAGCCCTCTTCCCAGTTCATGGAGCTGACATCTTCTTATCATTTAAGTTGAGCTTAAAACATCTCTTCAGAGAGCCATTCCTTGGCCAATGAAATTGGACTCCCCACCCCATCTACAGTCATCCTTCATTCCTTTCCTATATTTAATTGTATTCTTATGAGTTGGTAATATTCAAATTAGTCTAGTTTACTTATTGTGTATAGTTTGTTTCCAAACTAAGATGAAATTTCCAGAAAAAAGAGATCTTATGTATCTTATTCACTAGGCATCTAGGACTATGCCTCACTCAGAGTGTGCTCACAAAGAAACCTGGAAAGATACAGTTGAGAGCTTATAAATTTAGAACAAGAAAGACAAACGACATTTATTCGAAAAAGGAGAAAGTTGAACATTTTGCAGGAGAATAGAATTGCCAGTGGGGATTCCTGTGAGGAAATAGTTATTTCCAATTGCAGAATCAGGTATCTTCACCAAAAGAGTAGGATTTCTAGTGTGCCAAGAAATGGATATATTTGAACAGACAGATAGAAGGGAAGGATGATCTAAGTCTTTTCAGATAAGCTACTGTATGAAGTAAACCAAGATTGGAGAAGAAGAGTGAGCTTATTCAGGGAAAGGAAGATACTCGAGTTGTAAATGAGTGACTTCAGATGGAAACAGAAATGTCTTACATCTTGGCTCCCATGTCCCACAGGTGGATTACTATTATAAACTTAACTGTGTCTCTTCCCCCAAATTCATATGTTGAAGCCCCTTGACCCTAGAACGTCAGAATGTGACTGCATTTGGAGACAAAGCCTTTAAAGATGAGGTGCAGTCCAAGTGGAATTCTTGGAGTAGATGCTAACCCGTGTGTTTGGTGTCCTTATAAGAGGAGGAGATTGGAGCACAGACAGGCACAGAGCCAAGGGAAGACCTTGTGAGGACTCAGCAGGAGCACGCCATCTGTGAGCCAAGGAAAGAGGCCCCAAGAGAAGCCCAGCCTGCCGATGCCTTGATCTGAGACTTCCAGCCAGTAGAACTGTGAGGAAATAATGTCATATTGAATCTCCCAGTTGGTGGTGTTTTATTACGGCAGCCCCAGCAAGCGAAAACTGTCACCTTAAGAATTTTAACCTCTCTCTGTTCTGTTGCCTGCAAAATATTGGTAACACAGCAGAGATAGTGAAAGAATCAAATGAGATAAGAATCATTAACGTTCTTTTAAAACTAGAATAAATTTAGAGCCAGACGATAGCTTGAAAATAGTCACAGTAGCTGGTGTCAGTTTCTCTTGCTTTTTTCCCCTTGACTTCAATAGTCACAAGAACTACGGGGTTAGTCTAGTTTAAGACATTTGTAACACAGTTGACAAGCCCAAGGCTTTCCCTGGAAGGAGACATATCTCCACAGAGAAAGGCTGGAGGAAACAGAAGGAGAAACAGCTTTTCGGTCTGTGCTTTGTTTCTGCTCTAACTTCTTCCACAGCCACAGACCCGGGTTTACACTGACCAGAGAGCAACAGTCTGCCTTCTGACTGACCCTCTCACCAGGCTTGCACTTTAGTTTTTAATGTTTATTTTTGATTAATGTTTATTAGTTGATTAACAAAATTGTGTTAGTTTGAGGTATACAGCAAAGTGACTCAGTTATACACACATGTTTCTATTCTTTTTCAAGTTCTTTTCCCACTTAG
Organism: Oreotragus oreotragus; assembly: GCA_006410675.1. Taxonomy (NCBI): domain Eukaryota; kingdom Metazoa; phylum Chordata; class Mammalia; order Artiodactyla; family Bovidae; genus Oreotragus; species Oreotragus oreotragus. Next base: position 39,524 of record SJYX01018692.1, read on the forward strand.
GTTATTACAGAATATTGAGCAGAGTTCTCTGTATTTACAGTAGGTCCTTGTTGATTATCTGTTTTAAATGTATCAGTATGTATGTGTCAGCCCCACCTGCCAATCTATCTCTCCCCTAACCCCAAACTCCCGCCTGGCCACCATAAGCTAGTTCTCAAAGTCAGTGAGTCTGTTTCGAGCTTCTTAAGGACTCTCTCTACTCAAACCTCCAGCATCTGTGCCTGGCTCAAGGCTGACCCTCAATCAGTCGTTTAGTGAATGTCACTGAAGTATTTGCATTGCCTTGTCTTACCATTTATTATCACAAGAGATAGTGTAAAAAGTGAAAATTGGAGTCAAACTCAGGCCTGAGTTTGAGTTTAGGATTCAGACTTTCCCAACCTTGTGACCTTGTATATTTGCAGGTCCTGTTGGAGATCTGGTTTTCTCCTTTTGGCAATGTGAGATAGTAACGGCCACCTCATCACTGGTTTTAAAGATTAATATCAGTGATACATGTAAAGTATGCAATATAGCCTTAGCATTTAGCTGATGTTGAATGTTGTATTTATTATTGCTCTTCTGTATTTATTATTGTTGTCTACTCTCTTTGCGCCAGTGTGATCTGCCACATCAGCTCTGCAAGGGCGGGTCCTTGTTGTTCTATTTTATCTGTACTGTACACTGTGAAACCAGCACTCATCATTGATTAGTTGATCTTTTTATTGAGCAGACTAGTAATGAGGACTGCTGAGAGCTCATTTATCCTTGTAAATAAATCCATAGGTAATTGGGAGCTCAGAGCCTATTTGGTAAGAAAGCTTTCCTTGATCAAAGACACTTATCAGATTTGCAATGGCAACCAAAGCTTCTGCTTTTCTTTATGGTTCTTTGATTCTTTATATATAATTTGCATGAACTAAACCAGACAGCCAGATCACAGTGAATTTTGCTTAATTGCAGGCAGGCTTTTCACTTTTACGTTTTAGTCTGTTGAGACAATCCAGAAGCTACCCTGGGGTACCTATTTGCTTATTCCTCTAATTAAGCAAAGTTGGCTGTAGCCTAGAATGCCAACCTCAAATGGGGATTTTGTTTCTGCGGCGGTGACCTCTGCCCAACCCCGCAGCACATTATGGCATTTGCATTGTGAGTGGAAACTGCTGCCACATTGTGCATGCTCCAGGCTGTGTTTCTGGACGGTCACGTCGCCCAGGAAGTCAGGCTCATTTATCATCCCTGCCAGGCGCTTGCAGGGCTGCCTGAACAGAAAAATATCAGGAAGCAGGGAGTGATGAAGCCACAGAAGAGTCAGGAGGACGGGACGGAAAGGAGGTGTGGGGGAGGAAGTGTGAAAACAGGAGTGTCTGAATGCCCAGAAGGACAGGCCCTGAGTCATATTTCTGTTTCTGATGAGACGGCGTCACGGTGACAAATCTGGGCCTCCTGGATCCCCATGTATCTTAGAATCTATTTTAACACACAGAGTGTTGCAGTTACGGCCCTGCATTTATTCACTCCTCCCATATCCTTGCCCTTAGAATCCCTCCCACGCTCAGGGGATGTAGTAAGTGGGACATAAGCCGAGGCTTGGAAAGCGTCTGTGCTTTGGGGTGTGCCCTCTTATTGCTCTTGGAACCCCGAGACTGTTGTGCAAAAAGACCTGGAATAAACTCCACATGGAGACAGACCCTCGTCAGCCAGCTGTCCCATCCAAGGCCTTTGTAAACTAACCGGCCTCAACTGGCCCAGCAGACACCTCGATGAGTCCAGTTAAGAAGAGTCAAGCCTGCCTGCAGACCAGAAAAGCCCAGCTGAGCTCGGTTCAGAGTACCGCCCTGAAGAAAGTTTGTTACACGGCAAAAGATGATCAATGCTCTGATGCTTGACTTCTCTGTCCAAGTCAGGAATCATCTTAGTTCAGTGATTCATGAGCGTTTTTAAGACTCCAGTTGAAAAATTCCGTTCTAAAATAAGAAAGCAGTTTTTTTAAAAAAATAGGGCAACCAAGTATATTCTCATCATTTGATAAGGGCATTTTCCAGAATAGTCTCTCCTTGTGACTTTCAGAGACATCCGTGAGGTGAGATGGGTATGGGGGAAAGACTTAAAATAACAGTGTAAAAGGAAGCGGCATTGCTGAGGCACAGCAGCACTTTGAAACCAGAGAATCTTGAAATTCCTCAGCTAAGTGGATCACAAACGTGATGCCATGGACACTTGCGCCACTGCAGGATAATCAACCCTGACTCTCTTGCCTCCCGAATATAATGTTTAAAGGAACTCCATTTCAGATTCCTGGCTCCTTTCTCATGCTCCCCATGTTTTGAGTTGAGGTGGATATTGAGTGCAGATAAAAGCAAGAAAAACATATTATTTCTTATTTGCACTTTAGGATTTGTTCATTCAACTCATTTATTTGCCTAGCAAATGCCTGGTGAACCTCTGGTTTCTGCCAGGCTGCTTTGGAAAGCCTGCTGACAACTTCACTGGATGGGCCGAGAAAACAGCTATCAGAAAACTGGTCGCAGCTGCTGGCAAACAACCTGCCAGCCACTTCAACTTCATAATTAATTAAAATAAGGGCATTTTGCATATTTTCTGACAGTCCTTCCTAGGGAGGACCGCCCTAGGGAGCAGGTGATCCTGGATAAGGGACCTGGCCAGGGCCTTTTCTTCTAATGTGTTAATATTCACGTGAAATAATGATGCATGAGAAAGCATTTAGACAGTATGCACCCTGTGGCTCTGCACTGTTAGGACACTGTACCCCTCCTAAGCTATCAGTGAGGTACCTTCAATCAGTGAAGCCCTATGAGGGGACACAGCAGGCGGCACTAGAGAGAGGGGACCCACCTGGTATCTCAGGGCCGCCCATGAAGTGACCTTGGAGAAGGATGAGTGATGCTGTGACTGCTGGTCCCCAGGAAGCCGCCCCAAGTGTGTCTTAAGATGTCTAAACAAATATTCCATTATCTTCTGGGGTAGACTGACCCTGAAGCCTGATTCAAAACAGCCACATTTTTATGGCTTACAAAGCTTCATCTGAGAATTGCCAGTGCTGTTCTTTTCCCCCATAACATGACGTTAGAGCCTTTGGCACACATCTCTAGAAGTGAGAAGACGCTCACACTTGTTATTTGTTGGAGAGGGAGGTGACTCATTTTTAATGTATTTTAGAATTTATATGTGTTATTACGTATTTTCATCCCTATGTATCAAAGAGTTCCTATAAAAATAATAAGGAATAAGGAATAATATAATTATTATAAGGAGTAATAATAAGGAATCATGTAGGGCCAGGAGACATGACCTCAACTATCCTTCCCCTTCTTACTTGAGAACAAGGGCACAAGAAAATCTCCCTCCTCTTGTTCATTTTATGTGTCAAACTTGACTGGGCCCCAAGGTGGCCAGGCATTACTTTGGTATGTCTGTGAGAATGATTCTGGAGAAGATGACCATGTCATCTATAGACTGAATTGAGCAGATCGTCCTGCCTCATGTGGGCAGCTCTCATATCTGCTGAAGACAAAGTGGCCCAGTAAAAGGGAGCTCCCCATGTGACTGCTGAGCTGGGGTATTGGCCTTTTCCTGCCTTTGGACTTGAACTGAAATGAGCTCTTCCTGGGTCTCGAGCTGTCATACTAGAACTATGAGAACCATGTGGTCAGCTCTCCTGGGTCTTGCTGACTTGCTAACTGCGGATCTTAGACTTCTCAGCCTCCATATCTTCACGTGAGCCCACCGTACTCAGTTGCTTTGTCATGTCTGATCATTGCAGCCCTGAGGACCCCTAGCCCACCAGGCTCCTCTCTGTCCATGGGATTTCCCAGCAAGAATACTGGAGTGAGTCGCCACTTCCTCCTCCAGGAGATTTCCCGACTCAGGGACTGAACCTTGGTCTCCCTCATCTCCTGCATTTTGGGTGGATTCTTTACCACTGAGCCACTGGGGAAGCCCATGTGAGCCATGCTTTTATAATAAATCCATATACATTTTCACGTATATAGAATATACTATGTATGTACTTGATGTGTGCATGGCATATAAGACATAATTTACATGCATATGTGTTCTTATGCATCCACACCCCGCATCTTGTTGGTTCTGCTTCTCTGAAGAACCCTGACTAACATACTCCCTTTCCTCAGAGGAATCTGACTTCTGAGCTCCCTCACGTCCTCCTTGTCTCCTGCAGGTGTTCTGTATTAAGCCCCACCTCCACCCCAACGGCACAAAGTTCCATTTCAGCAGAGACTTCATCTGTCTGTTCCTCTCCTGTGCCTAGAACACTGTCCAACATACAATGGGCACTCAGTAAATATCTGTCAAAGAATGAATAAAATCCCATTTAAACTATTACCACCTTTTCCTAGGGCCATTTTGGACTAAGGGAGATGGCAGCTCTATTCCTCCCTCTAACATGACAAGTCCATCTCCAGAGGCACATACTGTCTTCCTCAAATTTTATTATTCACCTTCTTATTATTTGGAAAAACAAGGCGATGTGGCTTAGGAATCTCACTTCCAGGAAAAGAACTAAAATGGTGTGTCAAAGATTATGCACAGGATCCACTAACTAAAAGCAATCAGATGACAGCAGTTAGGGAAATTATCCCTAACTGAGCAAACAATCCATAGATTATAATGACAAGTCTGCGGTAACATGGAAAATGAAGTGTGAATCAGGAACTGGAAAGCACTATCACTGGCTATGCTTACAAATTATATACAACTATCTGCTAGAATATATACTCCATAAGGGTAGGATGTTTGGGTTTGTTCTGTTCACTAGATAGTGCCTGGTATATGCAAGGCGTTTATTAACACTTGTTGAACGAATCCATGAAACTAAATATAAAACATACTTATGAAAACATACCTGAAGGGAATGAACACAGGTGGAAAATTATGTTCAAGTGGTGCAACTGTGGGGGTTCCCTCCATTTTCCCTCTATTTTCCAATTCTCCCTAAAGTTGTGATAAAACTTTCTCAGTTCAAAGGATGGTCACAGAAATCCCTCACCAGGTTCAGGCTGCTTCCTCCTCTGTCCTACAACGAAAGAAGCATCCGTATTGGAGTAGGGATGTGCCTGCCTTCAGTTTGGGGAGGGGTATTTTACAGCGTTTGTGGCTCCAGCGAAGAGGCACTGCTGCTACTGCTAAGTCGCTTCAGTCGTGTCCGACTCTGTGCAACCCCATAGACGGCAGCTCACCAGGAGTACATGACTACTGGAAAAACCATATAGCTATGTCTAGACAGACCTTTGTTGGCAAAGTAATGCTTCTGCTTTTTAATATGCTATCTAGGAATATGCTGACCTGGTGTCATCACCAGGTCAGGTCAGGATTGTATCTTCAGGGTTACTAGGCTTGGGAAGCAGCAAGCTCTGCTATTCCTTTTTTCTTGTTTTAGCCTTGATAGCTTTTGATGTGTTTATAAGCCTTCAAGATCACATACATGGATGGGCCCAAGTATTGCTGCAATTCGAAGGACTCATACAGTGGTAAAAATTGGGCATTAGTAGATGTTGGCAAATTAAAACCGGGCAGTCCCAACAAATAAGTTGGTTTGTACACGGAAGAAGTATCAGGAAAACAAAATGAGGTGTCCAGATTTATTAGATACAGTAAGATGGTTGGAAGAGCAATCAAAAAAATAACACTATTCATAATCATTATTCACATGTGCCTCTGGTTTGTGGATCTGATTGGATATTTTAGTTTCCCTTTTGTTTCTTTTTTTATGGGAGGCAATCTTTATTTGCTGAAAGAGCCCCTGCAGACTTAAGTGATGATGTATTAATTTGTTTCCTTCAGCAACACCCATAATAAAAGAGATCACTTTGCTCTTCCTCTATTTTATGCAAATATAATTGCTAAATTATTGAATTAGCAAATAAAAGTAATTGGAAAGAACACACTATTTTATTGAATATACGTCAATATCTGTGCTTTTAAAGAATTCGAATGAAGTTCTAAAAGCAAATGTCCTTTCAAATTCACATTTTTGCCTTTCCACTCAGTTTTATTTGCTGGGTTTGAAAAAAGAAAAGACTTCCACACTAAGGACAATAAAGTAGAGATAATGTGCAAATTTTCTTCTTTCAGGGGATGTGAATGGGTGAATATATGTTTCTAATTTTCAGAATAAGTGTGTTTCTTTTCCAAGACTCTTAGTAGTTACAAACCTTGCAACTTTGCTTAGAGAAGATATTCAGGGCAAAAATATTTCTATGAGATTCATGGATGAGAAAAATGATGAATCATCTCAATTCTAATGTGGAAATGATTTTTCTCTAGCTTTCCTTGTACTGTGAAGAGAGAGCTCTACACCTGCCACAAACTATATTTTATCTGGTGCTTAAGAGAATAGAAAAGATGCTGCTATTTATTCCTGAAAATAGGACTTTTGCATTCACATCCTTCTCCCTAACAGAAATTCAGCCCAGCCTGAAATGAAGGTCACATCAAGAACCAAAGATATTTCAATTCTAAAGATGGATAATCACAACAGGTTTTTTTTATTTCCGTTATAAAAAAGTTTTGCATGCAATCATGCACTCAAATCTTGTACTGGAGAGGAAGCCTAATATTTGCCATCAGGGTTTAGGAAATATTGATATCTTGAGAGGATTAATGTCTTAAGATCTTGCTATCTTAAAATCTCCAGCTAATTAATAAAAATGTAGCTATATTAAATTACTTGACACTAACAGAAAATAAGACTCCCTGTGGAAAATATGGGGAATTATTTGATCTAGATTCTGACAACTGGGTGAAAAAGCTAAAGTGTGTAACTGGAACACAGCCCACATGGAGAGGCTGACCGTAATGTCCTCATTTTTATGTAGACCAGTTCATCCAGGTTGCCAGAACAACCAAATCTGGGCACACTGAATTTCATTAGTATTTGAAGACATTTATTAAACATACATTTCATCCAAGAGATACAGTGGTTCCCCCTTATCCATAGGGTATATGTTTCAAGATCCCCAGGAGATGCCTGAAGCTGTGGATAGTACCAACTCCTGTATATATTAAGAGTATGTTTGTTCCTGTACATACTTATCTGTGTTAAAGTGAAGTTTCTAAATTAGGCACAGTAAGGGAACATCCGAATTGCCAGCATCACTACTCTCACTCTTGGGGGCCACTATGAAGCAAAATAAGGGACTTGAACACAAACACTGTGGGGTTGGGACCATGGCTCTGATAACCAAGATGGCTACTGTGTGACCAGTGGGTAGGATGCGCCAGGTGAAGGGATGGTCCATGTCCAGGTGGGATGGAGTGGGCTGGTGGGCATGTCATCATGCTCCTCTGAACGGTGCTCATATGAATTGTCTGTCTCTGGAATTTTCCATTTAATATTTCTGGACCGAAGTTGACTGCAGATAAGAAGGGACTGTATTACACTTCTCATTGTATGAAGATCGCTAGTCAGCTTCTTTGCTGTTACCCATGAGGACTGACAAGTCTGCTGCCTGCTGACCTTTATCTCTGAATCTCTCACTTGCTCTGTTGCAATCACATAACCTCTGTTCTTGAATATACCAAGTTTCCACCCCCCCGCCACTTAAGAATATTCATACCTGCTGCTTTGCCTGGAGCCCTCTTCCCAGTTCATGGAGCTGACATCTTCTTATCATTTAAGTTGAGCTTAAAACATCTCTTCAGAGAGCCATTCCTTGGCCAATGAAATTGGACTCCCCACCCCATCTACAGTCATCCTTCATTCCTTTCCTATATTTAATTGTATTCTTATGAGTTGGTAATATTCAAATTAGTCTAGTTTACTTATTGTGTATAGTTTGTTTCCAAACTAAGATGAAATTTCCAGAAAAAAGAGATCTTATGTATCTTATTCACTAGGCATCTAGGACTATGCCTCACTCAGAGTGTGCTCACAAAGAAACCTGGAAAGATACAGTTGAGAGCTTATAAATTTAGAACAAGAAAGACAAACGACATTTATTCGAAAAAGGAGAAAGTTGAACATTTTGCAGGAGAATAGAATTGCCAGTGGGGATTCCTGTGAGGAAATAGTTATTTCCAATTGCAGAATCAGGTATCTTCACCAAAAGAGTAGGATTTCTAGTGTGCCAAGAAATGGATATATTTGAACAGACAGATAGAAGGGAAGGATGATCTAAGTCTTTTCAGATAAGCTACTGTATGAAGTAAACCAAGATTGGAGAAGAAGAGTGAGCTTATTCAGGGAAAGGAAGATACTCGAGTTGTAAATGAGTGACTTCAGATGGAAACAGAAATGTCTTACATCTTGGCTCCCATGTCCCACAGGTGGATTACTATTATAAACTTAACTGTGTCTCTTCCCCCAAATTCATATGTTGAAGCCCCTTGACCCTAGAACGTCAGAATGTGACTGCATTTGGAGACAAAGCCTTTAAAGATGAGGTGCAGTCCAAGTGGAATTCTTGGAGTAGATGCTAACCCGTGTGTTTGGTGTCCTTATAAGAGGAGGAGATTGGAGCACAGACAGGCACAGAGCCAAGGGAAGACCTTGTGAGGACTCAGCAGGAGCACGCCATCTGTGAGCCAAGGAAAGAGGCCCCAAGAGAAGCCCAGCCTGCCGATGCCTTGATCTGAGACTTCCAGCCAGTAGAACTGTGAGGAAATAATGTCATATTGAATCTCCCAGTTGGTGGTGTTTTATTACGGCAGCCCCAGCAAGCGAAAACTGTCACCTTAAGAATTTTAACCTCTCTCTGTTCTGTTGCCTGCAAAATATTGGTAACACAGCAGAGATAGTGAAAGAATCAAATGAGATAAGAATCATTAACGTTCTTTTAAAACTAGAATAAATTTAGAGCCAGACGATAGCTTGAAAATAGTCACAGTAGCTGGTGTCAGTTTCTCTTGCTTTTTTCCCCTTGACTTCAATAGTCACAAGAACTACGGGGTTAGTCTAGTTTAAGACATTTGTAACACAGTTGACAAGCCCAAGGCTTTCCCTGGAAGGAGACATATCTCCACAGAGAAAGGCTGGAGGAAACAGAAGGAGAAACAGCTTTTCGGTCTGTGCTTTGTTTCTGCTCTAACTTCTTCCACAGCCACAGACCCGGGTTTACACTGACCAGAGAGCAACAGTCTGCCTTCTGACTGACCCTCTCACCAGGCTTGCACTTTAGTTTTTAATGTTTATTTTTGATTAATGTTTATTAGTTGATTAACAAAATTGTGTTAGTTTGAGGTATACAGCAAAGTGACTCAGTTATACACACATGTTTCTATTCTTTTTCAAGTTCTTTTCCCACTTAGGTTATTACAGAATATTGAGCAGAGTTCTCCGTATTTACAGTAGGTCCTTGTTGATTATCTGTTTTAAATGTATCAGTATGTATGTGTCAGCCCCACCTGCCAATCTATCTCTCCCCTAACCCCAAACTCCCGCCTGGCCACCATAAGCTAGTTCTCAAAGTCAGTGAGTCTGTTTCGAGCTTCTTAAGGACTCTCTCTACTCAAACCTCCAGCATCTGTGCCTGGCTCAAGGCTGACCCTCAATCAGTCGTTTAGTGAATGTCACTGAAGTATTTGCATTGCCTTGTCTTACCATTTATTATCACAAGAGATAGTGTAAAAAGTGAAAATTGGAGTCAAACTCAGGCCTGAGTTTGAGTTTAGGATTCAGACTTTCCCAACCTTGTGACCTTGTATATTTGCAGGTCCTGTTGGAGATCTGGTTTTCTCCTTTTGGCAATGTGAGATAGTAACGGCCACCTCATCACTGGTTTTAAAGATTAATATCAGTGATACATGTAAAGTATGCAATATAGCCTTAGCATTTAGCTGATGTTGAATGTTGTATTTATTATTGCTCTTCTGTATTTATTATTGTTGTCTACTCTCTTTGCGCCAGTGTGATCTGCCACATCAGCTCTGCAAGGGCGGGTCCTTGTTGTTCTATTTTATCTGTACTGTACACTGTGAAACCAGCACTCATCATTGATTAGTTGATCTTTTTATTGAGCAGACTAGTAATGAGGACTGCTGAGAGCTCATTTATCCTTGTAAATAAATCCATAGGTAATTGGGAGCTCAGAGCCTATTTGGTAAGAAAGCTTTCCTTGATCAAAGACACTTATCAGATTTGCAATGGCAACCAAAGCTTCTGCTTTTCTTTATGGTTCTTTGATTCTTTATATATAATTTGCATGAACTAAACCAGACAGCCAGATCACAGTGAATTTTGCTTAATTGCAGGCAGGCTTTTCACTTTTACGTTTTAGTCTGTTGAGACAATCCAGAAGCTACCCTGGGGTACCTATTTGCTTATTCCTCTAATTAAGCAAAGTTGGCTGTAGCCTAGAATGCCAACCTCAAATGGGGATTTTGTTTCTGCGGCGGTGACCTCTGCCCAACCCCGCAGCACATTATGGCATTTGCATTGTGAGTGGAAACTGCTGCCACATTGTGCATGCTCCAGGCTGTGTTTCTGGACGGTCACGTCGCCCAGGAAGTCAGGCTCATTTATCATCCCTGCCAGGCGCTTGCAGGGCTGCCTGAACAGAAAAATATCAGGAAGCAGGGAGTGATGAAGCCACAGAAGAGTCAGGAGGACGGGACGGAAAGGAGGTGTGGGGGAGGAAGTGTGAAAACAGGAGTGTCTGAATGCCCAGAAGGACAGGCCCTGAGTCATATTTCTGTTTCTGATGAGACGGCGTCACGGTGACAAATCTGGGCCTCCTGGATCCCCATGTATCTTAGAATCTATTTTAACACACAGAGTGTTGCAGTTACGGCCCTGCATTTATTCACTCCTCCCATATCCTTGCCCTTAGAATCCCTCCCACGCTCAGGGGATGTAGTAAGTGGGACATAAGCCGAGGCTTGGAAAGCGTCTGTGCTTTGGGGTGTGCCCTCTTATTGCTCTTGGAACCCCGAGACTGTTGTGCAAAAAGACCTGGAATAAACTCCACATGGAGACAGACCCTCGTCAGCCAGCTGTCCCATCCAAGGCCTTTGTAAACTAACCGGCCTCAACTGGCCCAGCAGACACCTCGATGAGTCCAGTTAAGAAGAGTCAAGCCTGCCTGCAGACCAGAAAAGCCCAGCTGAGCTCGGTTCAGAGTACCGCCCTGAAGAAAGTTTGTTACACGGCAAAAGATGATCAATGCTCTGATGCTTGACTTCTCTGTCCAAGTCAGGAATCATCTTAGTTCAGTGATTCATGAGCGTTTTTAAGACTCCAGTTGAAAAATTCCGTTCTAAAATAAGAAAGCAGTTTTTTTAAAAAAATAGGGCAACCAAGTATATTCTCATCATTTGATAAGGGCATTTTCCAGAATAGTCTCTCCTTGTGACTTTCAGAGACATCCGTGAGGTGAGATGGGTATGGGGGAAAGACTTAAAATAACAGTGTAAAAGGAAGCGGCATTGCTGAGGCACAGCAGCACTTTGAAACCAGAGAATCTTGAAATTCCTCAGCTAAGTGGATCACAAACGTGATGCCATGGACACTTGCGCCACTGCAGGATAATCAACCCTGACTCTCTTGCCTCCCGAATATAATGTTTAAAGGAACTCCATTTCAGATTCCTGGCTCCTTTCTCATGCTCCCCATGTTTTGAGTTGAGGTGGATATTGAGTGCAGATAAAAGCAAGAAAAACATATTATTTCTTATTTGCACTTTAGGATTTGTTCATTCAACTCATTCATTTGCCTAGCAAATGCCTGGTGAACCTCTGGTTTCTGCCAGGCTGCTTTGGAAAGCCTGCTGACAACTTCACTGGATGGGCCGAGAAAACAGCTATCAGAAAACTGGTCGCAGCTGCTGGCAAACAACCTGCCAGCCACTTCAACTTCATAATTAATTAAAATAAGGGCATTTTGCATATTTTCTGACAGTCCTTCCTAGGGAGGACCGCCCTAGGGAGCAGGTGATCCTGGATAAGGGACCTGGCCAGGGCCTTTTCTTCTAATGTGTTAATATTCACGTGAAATAATGATGCATGAGAAAGCATTTAGACAGTATGCACCCTGTGGCTCTGCACTGTTAGGACACTGTACCCCTCCTAAGCTATCAGTGAGGTACCTTCAATCAGTGAAGCCCTATGAGGGGACACAGCAGGCGGCACTAGAGAGAGGGGACCCACCTGGTATCTCAGGGCCGCCCATGAAGTGACCTTGGAGAAGGATGAGTGATGCTGTGACTGCTGGTCCCCAGGAAGCCGCCCCAGGTGTGTCTTAAGATGTCTAAACAAATATTCCATTATCTTCTGGGGTAGACTGACCCTGAAGCCTGATTCAAAACAGCCACATTTTTATGGCTTACAAAGCTTCATCTGAGAATTGCCAGTGCTGTCCTTTTCCCCCATAACATGACGTTAGAGCCTTTGGCACACATCTCTAGAAGTGAGAAGACGCTCACACTTGTTATTTGTTGGAGAGGGAGGTGACTCATTTTTAATGTATTTTAGAATTTATATGTGTTATTACGTATTTTCATCCCTATGTATCAAAGAGTTCCTATAAAAATAATAAGGAATAAGGAATAATATAATTATTATAAGGAGTAATAATAAGGAATCATGTAGGGCCAGGAGACATGACCTCAACTATCCTTCCCCTTCTTACTTGAGAACAAGGGCACAAGAAAATCTCCCTCCTCTTGTTCATTTTATGTGTCAAACTTGACTGGGCCCCAAGGTGGCCAGGCATTACTTTGGTATGTCTGTGAGAATGATTCTGGAGAAGATGACCATGTCATCTATAGACTGAATTGAGCAGATCGTCCTCCCTCATGTGGGCAGCTCTCATATCTGCTGAAGACAAAGTGGCCCAGTAAAAGGGAGCTCCCCATGTGACTGCTGAGCTGGGGTATTGGCCTTTTCCTGCCTTTGGACTTGAACTGAAATGAGCTCTTCCTGGGTCTCGAGCTGTCATACTAGAACTATGAGAACCATGCGGTCAGCTCTCCTGGGTCTTGCTGACTTGCTAACTGCGGATCTTAGACTTCTCAGCCTCCATATCTTCACGTGAGCCCACCGTACTCAGTTGCTTTGTCATGTCTGATCATTGCAGCCCTGAGGACCCCTAGCCCACCAGGCTCCTCTCTGTCCATGGGATTTCCCAGCAAGAATACTGGAGTGAGTCGCCACTTCCTCCTCCAGGAGATTTCCCGACTCAGGGACTGAACCTTGGTCTCCCTCATCTCCTGCATTTTGGGTGGATTCTTTACCACTGAGCCACTGGGGAAGCCCATGTGAGCCATGCTTTTATAATAAATCCATATACATTTTCACGTATATAGAATATACTATGTATGTACTTGATGTGTGCATGGCATATAAGACATAATTTACATGCATATGTGTTCTTATGCATCCACACCCCGCATCTTGTTGGTTCTGCTTCTCTGAAGAACCCTGACTAACATACTCCCTTTCCTCAGAGGAATCTGACTTCTGAGCTCCCTCACGTCCTCCTTGTCTCCTGCAGGTGTTCTGTTGCTCACACTTCTTTCTGCCCACTCCCTTGGACCTTTGCCTTGCTGCCCATCTCGCCCTCATACGAGGCACGCGTGGCCACACACCCAGGCCTGCTCTCTGCTTCCTCTGAGAAAGCGGTACCAGAGTGAGCGGTTCTGGTACGTGGGCAATGATGTGTCTATGCCCCAGCAAAGGGAGACCAAAGGACCTCTCGGAGCCATTTGCTTATTTCTCTAGCAAAACCCTTTCTTACAATTATTACAAGGGTGTATGGCATTGTATTTTAGCCACATCAGATTCTGAATAGGTAGAATTAAGACTGATGAAGCTTTGATGTCACATATGAGCTGTATACTAGAGGACAGTGCCACAGGATTGGCTGAACTTCAATTTATGTTACCATGACTATAAGTACTGGTATATATAGCATTCTGAAATATATATACTTACCAGTTTACATGTTTATTATGGATTTTCAAGCTAAAAATTTCCCCTGGAATAGGGATTATCATTCCCACCATATTCCCTTTTATGGGATATCAAACACCACAGGGGGGACTTGACAATAACTATTCTTCATCATATCAGTGGCATCATTATCAATACCATATTCAGAATAACCAAGTGGTATAAGCTCAGAAGTCATACTTCCTGGGTTTGAATCCTGGCTTTGTCTTAGGGCCATGATAAATTTCCAGATAAAACCCTTATAGACAATGACTATACTCAATCTGAGTTTTCTTTTCTTTTTAAATTTTTATTTTTACTTTATTTTACTTTACAATACTGTATTGGTTTTGCCATACATTCACATGAATCCACCACAGGTGTACATGAGTTCCCAATCTTGAACCCCTCTCCCACCTCCCACCCTTTATCATCTCTCTGGATCATCCCCGTGCACCAGCCCCAAGCATCCTGTATCCTGTATTGAGCATAGACTGGCGATTCATTTCTTACATGATAGTATACATGTTTCAATGCCATTCTCCCAAATTATCCCACCCTCTCCCTCTCCTTCAGAGTCCAAAAGTCCGTTCTATACATCTGTGTCTCTTTTGCTGTCTCGCATACAGGGTTATCATTACCATCTTTCTAAATTCCATATATATGTGTTAGTATACTGTATTGGTGTTTTTCTTTCTGGCTTACTTCACTCTGTATAATCGGCTCCAGTTTTATCCACCTCATTAGAACTGATTCAAATGTATTCTTTTTAATGGCTGAGTAATACTCCATTGTGTATATGCACCACAGCTTTCTTATCCATTCGTCTGCTGAAGGACATCTAGGTTGTTTCCAGGTCCTGGCTATTATAAACAGTGCTGCAATGAACACTGGGGTACACGTGTCTCTTTCAATTCTGGTTTCCTCGGTGTGTATACATAGCAGTGAGATTGCTGGGTCATAAGGCAGTTTTATTTGCAATTTTTAAAGGAATTTCCACACTGTTCTCCACAGTGGCTGTAATCTGAGTTTTCATATGTGGCAAAATATGGATGCAAATAATATTGTACCTAGGCTATTGTAAGGAATAAGCAAGATAAAATACAAATGGGTTAGCAGAATGTCTGATATGTGATAAACAGTCAATAAATATTAGCTGCTATTTTTATCATTACTGAAATTTATATTTACATAATGCTTTACAATATAATCCATTCACATTTAATAATTGTTGATATAATTGGTATATTTGATTTCTCTTTTTTTTGACATGTTCTTTGTTCTTTGATTTCCTCTTTTTTGCCTTTTGGGTCTATCAAATACTTTTTAGAATTCCATTTTGTCTCTTCTATGGAATTTCCAGATAAAACCCTTTGTGTTTATTTATTTTTTACTACTCCTAGAGACTACAATACTCTACTCCAACTTTTCACATTCAAATATTAAACTATTTCATAAACACTGTAAAATCTTACAACAGTTTAATTCCTGTTTCTCCCTGCTCTTACACTTTTCTTGTTTCATAATTAACTTCTATACATACTATAAAACTAAGGATACTTTATTAATTTTGCTTTAAAGTTAAAAAACCTCTTAAAATATTTACCTATGTGATGCTTTTGAACTGTGGTGTTGGAGAAGACTCTTGAGAGTCCCTTGGACTGCAAGGAGATCCAACCATTTAGTCCATTCTGAAGGAGATCAACCCTGGGATTTCTTGGAAGGAATGATGCTGAAGCTGAAACTCCAGTACTTTGGCCACCTCATGAGAAGAGTTGACTCACTGGAAAAGAGTCTGATGCTGGGAGGGATTGGGGGCAGGAGGAGAAGGGGACGACCGAGGATGAGATGGCTGGATGGCATCACTGACTCGATGGACATGAGTCTGAGTATACTCTGGGAGTTGGTGATGGACAGGGAGGCCTGGCGTGCTGCAGTTCATGGGGTCGCAAAGAGTCGGACACAACTGAGCGACTGAACTGAACTGATATAAGTATGGCATGTATATAAAGTTTTTAAAATATTTCGATAACTGTTGTAAACAACTTTAAAATAAGTTTTCATGATTTGTCTCATATTTGCCCTTTTTGGTTCTCTGCATTTCTTAATATAGACTTGGACATTCTTTTGGTATCATTTTCCCTTTCTATGAAAAACTTTCTTAGATATTTCTTTAGGGCAGTTTTTCTGGCAAAGGGTTTTTTGGTTGTTTATATAAAGAAAATTGTGGCTTTGGGTTTTGTTGTCGTTTTGGCTGTGTTGCATCTTAGTTGCGGCCTGCGGGATCTTTGTTGCATCATGCAGAATTCTTCATTGCAGCTCTAGGACTCTCTAGTCGTGACATGCACACTTAGCTGTTCTGTGGTACATTAGGATTTTAGTTTCCAGTCAGGGATCGAACCTGTGTCCCCGATGTTGAAAGGTGGATTCTTAACCACTGGACCACCAGGGAAGTCCCTGAAATTATGTTTGCTGTGCTGCTGCTAAGTCACTTTAGTCTTGTCCATCTCTTTATGACCGCATGGACTGTAGCATGTCAGCTCCTCTGTCCATGGGATTCTCTAGGCAAGAACACTGGAGTGGGTTGCCATGCCTGTCTCCAGGGGAATCTTCCCAAACCAGAGATCAAACCTGAGTCTCCTGCGGCTCCTGCATCGAAGGCAGATTCTTTATTGTTGAGCCACCAGAGAAGCTAAAATTACGTTTATTTTCATTTAATTTTTAAATATAATTGCACTGATATAAAATTCTAGGTTGACATTTTCCCCCCAGCATTTTAGAGATATTCCATTATCTTCAGGACTCCATTGTTTCTAAGAAATCAGTTCTGAATCTTATTTTGGTTGCTTTGAAGGTTGTAGATCTTAACCTGACTGCTCTTAAGATATTTTCTTTATCTTTGATTTTTAGCATTTTAACTATGATATTCCAGTGTACGGTGATTTTCTTTTCTTTCTGTTTTTAACTCGAGATTCACTGAAATTCTTGGGTCTGTAGGTTATGTCTTTTATCAATTTGGGAAAATTCTTGGCCATTATCTGTTCAAAATTACTTCACCCTATTTTCTCTCTCATCTGCTTCTGGGACACACATTACTCGTGTGATAGACCATTTGCTATTATCCCATATATCTCAGGTGCTATGCTCTTTCTTCTTATTCTTTTCATTCTGTGTCCTTCAGTTTGGATAATTTCCATTCTTCAAGTTACTAAAATTTACTTTCGTTTGACCAGTGTGTTATGAAGTCCATTCAATGAATTCTACATTTATGATACATTTTCTATCTAGAATTTTCATGAACTTTTTAAAAACTACATCCTCTCTGCTAAAATTCCTATTTCAGCATGTTCATTTTATCCACTACATCTTTGAACAGTCTTATTATAGTTATTTTAAAGTCCTTTCTGGTCGTTCCAATCATCCATCTTGAGTCTATTAAAACTATTTAACTATTTACTCTTCTGACCATGATTCTCACTTTCTTGCTCCTATTTGTATATTTTTTATTGAGTACATAACATTGTGTATAAAAGAAATGTTGTAAAATGACATTTCTCCTAGAAAAAGCATAAAAAGAGCTGACAAGCTACTAGTATGTGTGAGGAAGGGAGAGTGTAAGGTCAGTTTAATCTGCACTTAGGCTGGGTCTGCTGAAGGTTTAGCTGAATGCAGTGGACTACATTTTCCAATGTTTCGAAGGGAGGATCAGTGGTTACACTTCAGAAAGGCTTGGGATCTGAGCACTGGCAGGATTCTAGTCATTTTTTGCTTTCCAGCCCAACTGTCAACTTTTTGGGTTGCTGGTTACTCTTTTTTTCTCTCCCCGGCTTTCTGCACCTTTTGAGACTTCTCCCTGCCTGGCTTGCTGTCCTGCTTTTGCTTCTAGATGGTCACTGGAGTGTGTGCTTAGTGCAGATCTGGAATGCCTGAGGGCTTCTCTCCTGCCCACCCCTGCCCTGCCCTGTGCATACTCCCAGTCCCCCAGTTGGCTGTGTGTTAAAACTTCATCTGTGGCTGGAACTGCTTGGAATTTTAATCTTGATGCCAGCCCCCATGCAGTCATTAAAAGTTTGACAAAGTTCCACATGGCTTCCCTGCATCTCCTTCTATGAGGAATCCTTTCTCTTCCCATCTTGCTGCCAACAAGGAGAGCAGTTACAAATCTCTTCTTTAGGAAGTTTGTCATCTCCTGGAATGTAGTTCATTTAGGTTTTTTTCTTTATTCTTTTTCACATTCAGCCATCTGGTGATTTTTAAAAAGCCCTGATTTTGTAAATTAACTGGCTTGTTCTAGCTGTTAGCCTAATATTTTTTTATATTCACAATCTCCTGGTAGATATATGAGACTATTTCTCATATAAAACACAAAGGCTTGCAATACATTTTTAAATGAATAATGAGTGTATGAATAGACGAAAACAGAAACTGAATGAGTGAACAGATAAATTAAGAAAAGACCACATTAGTTCTCCAAACCAGGGGTTTTAGAATAGAAAGAATATTTCCACTCTAAGTTCTTCCCATAAAATACAACAAAGTATCGTGAAGAGTGCAAAGGTCAACTGCCACCTTCTTACCTTGCACGGCCACCCTTGCAATCAGACTTGTCAGGCCTATTCCAAAGTCGCCCAAGAATTTGGTCTCGCCGCAGGGCAAGCGCTGAGCACGTGATTATGTGTTGGAAGGAATATCTCAAACACAACAGAGAAAGAGCACGTGGTCAATCTTAGAATACACTTTTTGGACAGATGTGTGCTTGTACACTAGGATCGTCTCTATATTTCTAATATTCAACAATAGTTCATAATGTGTCAGTTATAAAAGTCTCACTCTATGATGAGGAAGGCAAGATTCAGAGGGGCCACACAGCCAGTAAGATGCCTAGCTGGGACTTAAATCTTTGTTTTTCTTGCTAAGTCATGAATGCAAGTTATCCTAAGTTTAATTCCTGACGTGTAGCTGACACCACAAGCATTAAAAACAAAACAAAACAAAACAACAACAACAAAAAAAACACTGTCCAATGGATTTGCAGAGACAATCCATTGAGACAACAGGACAAGTGCTATTATTTTCTTTTAGAGAAAGAGAGGCCACACTGATACTAAATAATTTGTTCAGTCCAGAACTCAGGGGGCTCTGATCCAGAACTCAGGGAGCTCTGATCCAAAGTCAAGTGTTTCTTCTTACACATCTCACTGCTTCTCATAGTCTCTAGCTTAAAGATTCAAATAATAGGACTTCCCTGGAGATCCAGTGGTTAAGCCTTCACCTTCCAATGCAGGGGCTAGGGGTTCAATCCCTGTTTGGGGCGCTTAAATCCCATATGTCTTGTGGTCAAAAAAGAAAGCAGAAACAGAAACAATATTGTAACAAGTTCAATAAAGACTTTAAAAGTGATCCATATCAGGAAAAAAAAAAGATTGAATGATGACAAAGAGCTGATAAATTAACTTACCACAAGTTAATTGACCTGCTCTCTTCAACACAGCAATGGCAATGAATGCCCTTTTAAGAAATCATTTTTCATCGTGTGGAACCATTCACCAATTAACTATCTATACCACGGTAAAAGTCAAGTAGCCAAAATGCAGTCTTTGTTGTTATATTAATACTATTCAGCTAGAGTGAATCTGGTTTTGTTGGACTTCAACACAGCAATGGCAATGAATGCCCTTTTAAGAAATCATTTTTCATCATGTGGAACCATTCACCAATTAACTATCTATACCACGGTAAAAGTCAAGTAGCCAAAATGCAGTCTTTGTTGTTATATTAATACTATTCAGCTAGAGTGAATCTGGTTTTGTTGGGGAGAAGCTTATTAACCTCTACATTTTTTTCTTAAAATTTGTTATTTTATCATGTGCAAGGTTAGAAAACGCCAAATGTCATATTAGATAGCTGCAAGCAATTAGAATGCAAAGGTCACCATCTTACTCAGATTTAGAGCGTCATTCCAGCGTCATTCCATTTTCCTCTTCTGTTTCACTGGGACTTTTATTCAGCACTGAAAAAGCCATTCATTTTGTAAAGGTTAATTCGCGACTCTGGACTTGATGAAGAGCTTTGCTGTATCATCTGCATTTTAACACCACGCTGGTGTCCATCAAACCCTCTTCGTTGCTCAGAGCTGGCCACCCTCAGTCAGAGAGTGAAAAACATACCTTTCCTCTCCACAAAGTTCCACCTGCAGTTAGATCCCATAGATTACATTCCCTCCTTTCCTACTCAGTGGTGGACACAATTGTTGCTTTTCATTTTAAGAATTCATTTTCTTTTGGGCAGTTAGCTTTCATCTTCTCACAAGCAGTTCAATTTTTTTTTCTTTTCTTTTCTCTCTTTCACTATTTATTTAGCTGTTCTGGGTCTTAGTTCCTGGCACGTGAGAGCTTCAGTTTTCATTGCAGCATGGGGGATCTAGTTCCCTGACCAGGGATGGAACCTGGGTCCCCCTGCATTGGGAACATGGGATTTTAGCCACTGGGCCACCAGGGAAGTCCCTCATTTCTTTTTCTCCTTTTTTAACTAAACCATTTTTGTTGTTTGTTTTGGTGCCCTAGTCCAACAGGAAGCAGAAACGTACCAGTCATTCTAGGGTCTCTCTCTTTCACCTAGTGTTTCTTCTAGGTACCCAGGATGGGACTGGTCTATAGTCCACATCATTACTGGCTTGTCACGTGCTGTCTGCATCCCTAT
This sequence comes from Oreotragus oreotragus, assembly GCA_006410675.1. NCBI lineage: Eukaryota > Metazoa > Chordata > Mammalia > Artiodactyla > Bovidae > Oreotragus > Oreotragus oreotragus. The sequence continues at coordinate 60,107 of SJYX01018692.1, forward strand.
CCATTCCTTGCGCGCCATCTGAGCGGACACTGGCTCCAGATGACCAACGGCTCTCTGGCATACACTGTTCTTGGTTATACTGATCATCATGCTGCTCACATCACATAAGGGTTTGTATAGGGTCTTCAAGGCCATCTTGGGATTATGACCCAAGCTCAGCAGACAGATATTTCTTCTACTGCCCTTATGTAGAACTGAGAATGTTCTGAGAGAGGCTGAGAACCCAGAACCCAGAGCTCACCTGAGTGGCATCATTTGAGCCCCTGAACTTTTTCACCTCTAGCATGGTCTATTGAATGGATATTCGTGATTTATTGAATTTACCATATCTTGTCCAGCATCTAAACCCTCTTCTGACACCAAGGAACTTCTGCACTGTGTGTGCATTCCTTTACGAGAGATGAAAGTCAATGAAAGAACACGTGACCCAGGCTTGGCTGGTCAGGCCCTTCCACGGAGGAGCGCCAATCATCGTGGTCCTTGCTGCCTTGCCTTGGCTGGTTTTGGCTGATTTTCCTGCGTGTAATTCTCTGTTTCCTGTGAATCGTGTGGGCCAACTGTTAAACTTCTGATACATTCCTTTTTCTGTTTAAATTGCCGGAATCGGTTTATATTATTTTATCCATAACACAAACTCTTTTGAGCAGGCTGAAAGATGCCTGCAGCATGAGATGCTGAGGCAGATGGTCCTGAAATAGCCTCAGAGATTCCTTGCTTGGGTGTGTGGGGAGCAGTAGAATATTTATGAAGCCAGACATTCACAGCACAGATCATCGGCACACCTGAGGGGCCTCACCACTAACAAGGACCAGCTTAGGGAGATTCTTGAAGACTAGACAAGAATGAAGACCCCTCAGAGGTTGGTGGGGTGGAGCGGTGACCACATCCGACAGACAGACACTTCCTCCCCATGTCTCACTTTGACAGGCACTGCATCCTCTAGATGCTGATCCAGAGGAAAAGGTTAGTGAGCGATCTTGAAAGAATGTGGGCTTGAAATACAAATTAAGTTCAGTTATAAGTTGATTAGGTTAGTTTCCTGTACACTTGAACTTGGTATTAAATCACATAAACCAGAAAGAGGAAAGCCAAGACAATTCAGAGAAAGGAGATGCGTTCCTTTACATATGCTAAACTTTTTGCTGTTGTATTTATTTATAATTTCAACCTGCCTTCTTGGCACAAGGGATTTGAGGCAGCTGAACCTTGCTTGACATTCTAATGAGGCAGGAGCCCGATGAATCACTGCCTGCCCACAGCGCTGTTCATTAGAGACCCAAGGAGACTCGGGGAGCGCTCCAGGCAGGCCCAGCCCAACGTGGCCATTAAGCGACTCCGCAGCTGCTCTCCCATCATTAGGGCCAGGCTGCAGCCACAGCCGCAGAAATTGCTCATAACCTGTCCAGGTTCCAGAGAGTTTCATCTCCCAGGACCTTCTCTTCGAGGCTTTCTGTAAGTGGAGTACATTTCATTACGTTTCAGAAACGCCAGCTTGGTCTGTTAGTGACAACAGGGTTTTCAGTCATCTAAGGGGGATGTGAAGGTCCCTCAGACGGGCTTTACATAAACAGATGGGCTTTACATAAACAGACGGGTTTTACACAGGACTCTTTCCTGTTAAGGTCACTTCAGAGCTCCTTGGGAAAGGGGGCCTCTTGGATGTGATGATGAGGAGAGGACTGAAATAGTGTCTGGTCAGTTCAGTTCAGTTGCTCAGTCGTGTCCAACTCTTTGCGACCCCAGTGCCTGCAACACGCTAGGCTTCCCTGTCCATCACCAACTCCCAGAGCGTGCTCAAACTCATGTGCACTGAGTCGGCGATAGCGTCTGGTATAGAGATACATATGCAAACGGACTGCATTGCAACAGTGAGCCCACTAACCACAAGCATTTGTGGCTGACACTGTGCTAGGAACTTGACGAGCTTCACTCAGATGTCGGCTGGGCCCTTAGCCTTCTCCCAGGTCTAGCTGAAATTTCTCTGGCACCCCATCATACACTGTAAGCCCTGTGACCTAAGCCTAGTCAATGTCCTCCTAAGATCTGGGAGAACTCCTGTGGCCCTGCAGTCTCATGACGCCCACAGCCCCACACCCCTGCAAGTGTGTCTGTTATCTTTGGTTCATTAACACCACCCGCCCCCCCTCAATCAACCACGACACAGAAATCGACCCATTTATGACTTTCCACGAGACAGCAGAGTGAGGGATGGGGGTATTATTCCACCTACCACTTACACCAAATTTCTTAGCGTTATTAGGTTAAAAATGTAGAAGTATTTTGTGGAGCCATTAAGAGGCATAAATCTTAGGATTTTCTTATAAATATCAAAAGGAGACATCAGAGAAGTGAATGAGAACAGGAAAGGATCCATGACTCTAACTGAAATTCTGTTGTCGGTGTTTCTCAAAGGTAGCTCCCTGCGCAGTGTTCCTCAACCTCAGTTTGTGGTGGAGCAAGTCTAGAGCGAGGAGATTCCCAAGATAAATAAGTCTGGGAAACAGGAAATGATCTCTCTCCCTCAGAGACTCACAGATCACATTAGCAAATCCAGGCTTTATGAGGCACCCCTTCAGGAAACTTTATTTAGCCCAAAAGATTTATTTCCCAAGTCTATTTGAGTGTTGTTTTTTAAATGAAATACCTATAAACATCCCCAGTTTCCTACAGTAACTAGGAGAATAAAAAGGTTAAAACAGATAACACCACATCCTTGGAAAAATGGAAAGATGTCTCCGGTGAAAGGGGGGCATGAAATAAGCCATGTCTAAAATAAAAATTTTTTTCTAATATTTTAAGAAATTTATTAACTTCAGAAATTTAAAAATTGCTGTAGTAATCAATGGCACCATGGACTAGAGAATCAAAGCCACTTCTTGATACTTGCTGTTAAGGAAGTAAACTCCATTTAGGCCCCTTCTCTTGGTAGGTTAAAATTTTATAGGCAAAACTCATAGCTCCTTGGCTGACTGTGGCCTGGTTATCTTGTGAGCTTTTCTGTACCAACTGGTAATTATGAAAGGTTCTAGTATTTTCCTTATATAAGTTAGACAGTTGTTTAAAATAAAAACAAAATAAGTTTGAAACATCAAAAAAAGAAGTGAACTCCATGGGGAAAAGTGTGGAAGGAGGTTAATGTATGATTTACTCTTTATTCATGGGGTTGCAAAGAGTCACACACGATGAGTGACTTCACTTTCACTTTTCACTTTCATGCATTGGAGAAGGAAATGGCAACCCACTCCAGTGTTCTTGCCTGGAGGATCCCAGGGATGGGGGAGCCTGGTGGGCTGCCATCTATAGGGTCAAACAGAGTTGGACACGACTAAGTAACTTAGCAGCAGCAGCAGCAGGAAGTTTGGATCTCTTCCTGCTACACGGCTGTCTTTCAAAACAGAGAAGTTAGAAGTAATCAGATAAAAAAATGGTTCAAAACCAGGGTACTCTAGACTTTGTTGACAAACTAAGTATAAATACATCACCAGGGCAACTAGCTGCCTCTCATGAACTGGAAGGCACCCAGGGAAATGTGTGTGTACACCTCTCTCTCCATTGCAGGGTAGGGGATTAGCTAGTATGAGTTTCATCATAGGATGTGCTTGATAGGACCCTCTGGCTGTGTACTGATGACCCAATAGCCTGTCTAAACATATGGAGGCAAAAAGACAAAATGATCTAAGTAGAAATGATGACTGGTCAACCCCTTAGAGTGTTATGGAGGTAGAGGGGTAGATTAACTTGTGAACAAAAGGACATGACAGAAGTTTTAAAATTTTCATTATGATTCTTTTACAAAGTTGTATAACAGAAGCTCTTTAAATTCACTCTAAAAGTTTTAGGAAGAGCTGGTTTAGAAATGAGACAAACATGAGAGATAAACATATATTTTAGGAGGCAAATTCGTTGACTGAGGGGCACCCCAGGGATTCATACAAGATGACATTTTCTAAGGCTCTAAATGATATGAAAAAAAGCTCATAACTAAATATTCAACTTTGTATTTGATACTAATAATTCAGGCTGACATGCTGAGTTCAAGGTAATGTACAACAAAATCTCTCAAGGCACTGAGTAGGCAAAGAGGAAACTTAAATTTAAGTTTTTTAGCAGACATTTATTTTTAAGCACGTATTGTGTGTGAAGTATTGTGACTGATGGTTTGGGGTCTTTGGAGCTGAATGAAATATGGTCTCTGACCTCACAAGAGGTTCACAATTTAGAAGTGGAGAAAAATCTATGCACAGGAAATTCTGGGAGTGAAGGAAGGGATAAGTGATGCTTGAAGTTTGATTTGAGGGTAGGTTGCTTTTAGAAATGGAATTTTAGTGATGGGAACTGGAGGGACTGATTTAAAATCACATCCTAGGTGATCTCCTGAAAGGGAAGCCCCAGTAATAATCCATTTCTTTGGCTAACTTTCTAAGAAGTCCCTCTAAATATTAGGAACCGCAGAACTTTAAACATTTTATTATGGTAATTCACAACCCTGATCCATATTAGACTTACCTCAGTGCTTAGAAAGAAAAGTGGAATTCGGATACTGGGAGTCTTCAGGGATTTTTATTTAATTAGCCTGAGGTGGAGCTTGGCCATAAGCATGTTTTAAAATCTTTGGGTGAGTCTATTGTACAGTCTGCATAGTGGATTAAAGAGTCAGAAAAGTTAGATGCCTGACCTTGGGTGAGTTATGCAATTGCTCTGGATCTTAATCTTTTTTTTTTTTTTTTTGTAAATACAGTGGATAATACCTTTCCTGTGAAGTTGTCTTCAGGTTAGATAATGCACCCAATGTGAAAGCCACAAAGAGAACTTCTGGCACATAATTATACAATGAAATCCAATGTCCTTCCCAAGTGAGATGCTAAGGATAAAGGGTCAAGACCCAAACTCTGGTGTTGATACCCATGGTGTGAATGTTGGTTCCGCCTCTTACAAGCTGTGTGATCTTAAGCAAACTGCCTCAGTTTCCTTATCTGAAAAGTGATAACAATAGTTATTATGAGGGATACATAAAATGAGGATTGAATGTATCTGGCACAAAAGCACATAGCTTGAATATAATCATGAGAAAATATCAGACAAATCCTGCAAAATACCTGGTGTGGACTCTTCATAAAGGTCAATGGCATGAAATAAACAAAGGAAGATTTGGAAATTATTCTAGCTTAAAGAGAACTAAAGCAACATGAAATTGAATGCAATAGATGTTCTTGGATTTTCTTTTGCTCTTAAAGGCATTATTGTGATAACTGGTGATAATCTAAATAAGATCCTACACTGGATAACAGTATTGTAATAATATTCATTTCCTGATTTTGATAATTGTACTGTGATTATGTAAATGAATATTTTGTTTTTAGGAAATATGCATGAAAATAGTTAGGGATAAAGAAGCATTATGTCTGCTGAGAGGAAGAGATAGAGAAAATAAACCAAATATGATCAAATAGTAACATTTGGGAAATCTAGATGTGGGATATTTAGAAACTCTTTGTTCTATTCTTGCAACTTTCAGATAAGTCTGAAATTTTTAAAAAGTTCCTGTCCCTGAAACATATTAGACATCACATGAGAGTTGGATAAAATAAAGGTGTCAGTGAAAACTGGAGGAAGCAAATTCATCAAGGAGGGGCCAGCTCAGGTGACACGCAGTGTGTTCTGATTAATTAGGCATCTCCCTGTAGACCAGACTGGATTCCAGGCACTTCCCAGAGGTTCTGTACTTTCATCAGTTCACCTGTTTTTAAGGGAACAGCTAGCTCCTTAGCTCTCTTCTCCTCAGCTCTCACTAATCAGGTGCCTGATACATGTCCTATTGGTTCTTGGGAAGTAAAGTTGGGGGTCTCACTGGGGTCCTAGGCCCGGGAAGGAAGCTGGGTCTGGGGGACCAGAGATTGTCTCAGGGAACTGGGGTGCCGCAGCCACAAAGTTAGTAAGCTATTTGTGATGGACTGAGGAGTAGGGCTGAGGGAAGTTCAGCCCATATGGATCTTGTAGCTGTAAGGAGGGCAGCGGAGCAGAGAGGAGGGCAGTGGGCCAGTTCCAGGGACCAGAGCAGATGTCAGCTGACCCAGTACCTGAGGAATCACTACTGATTTCTCTCTCTCTTCCTTCCTTCTGTTCCTTCATGCTTCCTGTTGTGATTTTAGTCTTGAAAGCAGTATTGTAGAATACTACCTCTCATTTTAATTTTATTATATATATATATATTACTTTTAAAATACTTTGTTAATTTTGCTTTCATTATTTGGCCTGGGTTACACACTAAATTCATGAATGACTTTGACTTCTTAGTAATCATGATGCATATCCAAGTTAAGTGAGAAAAAGCTAACCTACAAACTGTTTTCAATACCTCTCATTTAAAAGCACTCAAATGCAACAGAAAAAACTTTAAGAGTTAAACCACTCAAAATCCCATTCCTCAGAAATCTTTTTTCTTCCCCTATCGGTGGACAGCCTTATAGCTATAGTTCTGTGCATATTCGTCATTTTTTTTTTTAAAGATTGGGTTTTGTTTTATTTTGGTTATGTCAGGGCTTAGCAGCAGCATGTGTAACCTTTGTTGTGTCATTTGAGATCTTCCAGTCGAGTTGTGTGAAGAGGAGGAGGAGGAGAAGGGGACAACAGAGGATGAGATGGTTGGATGGCATCATTGACTCAACGGACATGAGTTTGGGCAAGCTCCGGGAGTCGTGACGGACAGGGAGGCCTGGCGTGCTGCAGTCCATGGGGTCGCAAAGAGTCGGACATGAATGAGCGACTGAACTGAACTGCGTGGGCTCGGTGGTTGTGGCATCGGCTTTCTAGTTGTGTTGCACTGGCTTAGTTCCTCCAAGGCATGTGGGGTCTTAGTTCCCCAAACAGAGATCAGACGTGTATCCCCTACACTGCCAGGTGAATCTGTACCCACTGGACCACTGGGGAAGTCCCTGTGCATATTCTTAATGTAGACATCTGTATGTATACCAAATCACATAAATTGGTTCACCATACAGACTATATGTCATGTTTCACTACTGTATTACTGTATGTCATGGACATGTTTCCTCAGCATAAACACAGATCAGTCTCATAATCTGTGTCAGCTCTGTGGTTCCACTTTAGGGGTATGTTATCATTTGTTCAACTAATTCCAAACTGATGGATATTTAGGTTGCTTTTAGGTATTTTATAACATCTAAAATCCCTGGCATTATGGGCTTGGGCATATGTCTTCTGGATCTTATGTGATAATCTAATTTGGAAAGTTTCTATCATCATTGGGAAAAAAAGGAGTGGGCATTTTTAAAGCTCTCTTGATTCACTCTGCCCTCTATAATTCCATCTCCACCAACCATAAGAATGCGTCTGTCCTCAAGCCTCTGACAAAACACTTTCCCCAAATCTTTTGATTCCTTGCCAACCTAACAAGAAAGAAAAAAAGTCACAGCTTTAATTTGCATTTTTCTTCTTACATTGAGGATAATAATTTAGTTCAGTTCAGTTGCTCAGTCATGCCCAACTCTTTGTGACCCCATGGACTGCAGCATACCAGGCCTCCTTGTCCATCACCAACTCCTGGAGCTTGCTCAAACTCATGTCCATTGAGTCGGTGATGCTATCCAACCATCTCATCCTCTGTCATCCCCTGCTCCTCCCGCTTCAATATTTCCCAGCATCAGGATCTTTTCCAGTGAGTCAGTTCTTTGCATCAGGTGGCCAAAGTATAGGAGTTTCAGCTTCAGCATCAGTATTCCAATGAATATTCAGGACTGATTTCCTTTAGGATGGACTAGTTGGATCTCCTTGCAGTGCAAGGGACTCTCAAGGGTCTTCTCCAACACCACAGTTCAAAAGCATCAATTATTCTGCGCTCAGCTTTCTTTATAGTCCAACTCTCACATCCATACATGACTACTGGAAAAATCATAGCTTTGACTAGACGGACCTATGTTGGCAAAGTGATGTCTGCTTTCTAATATGCTTCTAAAGTGAAAGTGAAAGTGAAGTCGCTCAGTCGTGTCCGATTCTTTGCGACCCCATGGACACCAGGCTCCTCCGTCCATGGGATTTTCTAGGCAAGAGTACTGGAGTGGGTTGCC
>SJYX01018692.1:91406-103703 GCA_006410675.1 Oreotragus oreotragus
CATGGAAACAACCTAGATGTCCATCAGCGGATGAATGGATAAGAAAGCTGTGGTATATATACACAATGGAGTATTACTCAGCCATTAAAAAGAATACATTTGAATCAGTTCTAATAAGATGGATGAAACTGGAACCAATTATACAGAGTGAAGTAAGCCAGAAAGAAAAACACCAATACAGTATACTAACACATATATATGGAATTTAGAAAGATGGTAATGAGGACCCTGTATGCAAGACAGCAAAAGAGATACAGATGTGTAGAGCGGACTTATGGACTCTGAGGGAGAAGGAGAGGGAGAGGGAGAGGGAAAGGGTGGGATGATTTGGGAGAATAGCATTGAAATTTGTATACTATCATGTAAGAAATGAATTGCCAGTCTATGTTCAATGCAGGATGCAGGACGCTTGGGGCTGGTGTATGTGGATGATCTGGAGGGATGATGTGGGGTGGGAGGTGGGAGGGGGGTTCATGTTTGGGAGTTCGTGTAAAAAAATAAATAAATACAAAAAAGAAAAAAAAATAATACAAATGGAGCTCAGAATCTAGGTCAATTCCATCATCTAGGAAATTCTGAACAGAGGCTGAATTTGGTTTGGAATCTGTGGCTGGCTGCTGCCTGATCCCTCACAAGCCAATTCCAAAGTATTTAAGGTGAGTACAATAAAATATATAAATGAAGATATGAATGTAATAAATATATGCAGAGGGAAAAGCTTTTCTGGTAAAAGGCCCTCCCCTACTCCAAGGTGACATACAGATTCTAAATGATGAAACATGGAAACCTATTAGAGATGAGAACATGTTTTTTTAGAATGTGCAGTAGCAAGGAAAGGGGAAGAAGAAAAAAAAGTCCCTAAAAAGGTCCTTTGACCTTGGCAAACTTTATAAGCAAAACGTCCTCTGATTTAAAATAGCATTTCTAGACCAAGCACATGTTTAGAAGTCTATTAGAAGCAGATTTTTAAGTCAGTGCTAAGGATTGTTAAACCCTGGGGTTTAACAATTTTCCATTCCTTGAGGGCCAAGAGATTGAGATATTTGGGAACCACATGCTTTCTGTATCTAGTCAGTCAAAGAAGCCCTTTGTGTGACTTTTGATTTGTTCCCTGCCCGGGTTTGCCCTTCTGATTGGGATACTTGAGGGGCTGACTCTTGTGTAAAATTCCCTCCATAATGACTTCATGTTAGGGATAGCAAATAATTTTCCCACTGAGGTCTTTAGTGTAGCAAGTGCTCCATTCTACTCTGAAGGTGATTCTTTGAAAGGAATTAAAAAAAAAAATAGTCCAACACAATTCATTAGCAATGCCAGAGAAGAATTAAGAGGAAAATGCATTTTATTGATAATAAATTGCTCTTTTTTGCTTTTATAGATATGAATTAAACACATTGCTTGTAGCTACTAAAATTTAATTTTAGCAAAGCACAACTTGCAGATTGAGACAAGAAGTTATTATAACTGGAGAAGATGACAGAGTTTGGTGTCAGACTGATCTTTTTAATTTCCTGCTCTAACCCCTGATTGATTTCTCTTGGCACAGAACTAGACATGTAAGAGATTTCTATTTGGGTGTTAATTAGGATCTTTACCTTGGCTATGCTTTTGACAGTGTTTGCATATAACCCTGTATCTTTCCTAATAGAAAAGGTATGAAAAGTTTTAAGCACCATGAAAATGTGTTAGGGAAACCTAACTCAAGGTTAGAGTTGCCACGTACATTTTTCCCCAATGAACTTTTGCTCAAAACAACCCCTCCTAACTTCCTCCTTCCCTTCATAAAACATTGTTCTCCTCTTTATTCTCTGGACTTGTCTACAGTTCACTAGAATATGAATCATTTGTCCCAGATTGCAGTTATTTTGAATAAACTCATTGTTTTTGCTTAAATAAAATTGCTCTTTACTCTGATTAAAGTTGACAGCACCCTTACTTGAAGGGTACATGAAGGGGAGAAAAGGGTAGAGGATCCACAGAGAAATGCAGGATGGAGAAGGCAATGGCACCTCACTTCAGTCCTCTTGCCTGGCAAATCCCATGGACGGAGAAGCCTGGTACGCTGCAGTCCATGGGGCCGCTAGGAGTCGGACACGACTGAGCGACTTCACTTTCACGCAGTGGAGAAGGCAATGGCACCCCACTCCAGTACGCTTGCCTGGAAAATCCCATGGATGGAGGAGCCTGGTGGGCTGCAGTCCATGGGGTCGCAAAGAGTCGGACACGACTGAGCGACTTCACTTTCACTTTTCACTTTCATGCATTGGAGAAGGAAATGGCAACCCACTCCACTGTTCTTGCCTGGAGAATCCCAGGGATGGGGGAGCCTGGTGGGCTGCCGTCTATGAGGTCACACAGAGTCGGACATGGCTGAAGAGACTTAGCAGCAGCAGCAGGAGAAGATACTACAGAATATTAGGAAGAACAGATCAGAACAGTAGTTAGGATGTAAAAAGAGAAGAGAGGTCTTTTCTGATCCAGGATTAGATTCTGAATCTATGATTTAATAACCTGGCTCTTACAAATGCTGATGAAGTGATCAAAATAAGAGAAGAGGGGAGAGTTGCCCATGGAGCCTGGCAACAGTGGAGGAGTGGAGTTCATTTCAGATGTGGAGCGAGAAAGATACACGTGTGAGAGGGAGCAACAAGCTGGTGACTGCATGAGCGCAAGGGAAATGACTGCATGAGCAAAGAGCAGGGAATCTTACTCAGATTGTCCAAACAATTTTTGATTAGAAAAGAATTAATATGAAGTGGCACATTATGATCCTAAAATAAAAAAAGACTGAGAAGAATGCTGGATGCTGAAACCCACCAAGAAATATAATAGCAACAATGTCAACAATCATCACCACAACGAGCTTCTGAGGTGTTTTCTTCTGCTGAGCATAGGGGTAAGAGCTTTACAGATATTGACTCCCTCAGTCAACACAGCTGTCAGGTGGGCACTTTAATCCATTTTTAAAGATTAGGAGAAACTGAGTCATAGAGATGTTAAATTATGATAGACAGTCAGGAAGTGATATGATTATCTTCCTGAACAAGTAGATTCAACCAAACATAATTAGAAGTTAAAAGAGCTCTCATTATGCATGAATAGATTTTCTATAATAAGCAACTTGTTAGAAAACATTGTTGGGAAAAGAGACCCTTAAAAATAACAATAGAGATATAAAGATGTAAGAATAAACTTAAAGATAATATGCAAGATTTATAATGATTTTACACAAAAATTATACAATTTTACTGGAAGATATAAAGAAATCCATGACTACATGGAGAGAAATAAAACATTTCTAACAGTCTCTGAATACTGTAACAATATCTGTTCTTCTTGTCTGGTTAGCCTATAAAATGAATCACTATAAATCAACATCTGCTTAACATTTTGAGAAGGAGCGAAGGATATAATGAACATACTTGTTTTAATTTTATTTTTAATTAAATAATACACAAATATATAATCTCATGGATTAAATGAAACTANCAATATCTGTTCTTCTTGTCTGGTTAGCCTATAAAATGAATCACTATAAATAAACATCTGCTTAACATTTTGAGAAGGAGCGAAGGATATAATGAACATACTTGTTTTAATTTTATTTTTAATTAAATAATACACAAATATATAATCTCATGGATTAAATGAAACTACTAGGGGCAAATGTGGCTAAACATTGGCACAGTTCGGGGATAAAAAGAAAGTCTGCTTATCACTATAGGAAGCAACTCAAAAGAAATAAAATCAACATTAAAAACTAAATAATAAATTGAGAAAATCTGAAAAGATAAATGATATTTATTGGTTAGAATTATTGTAAATCAACAGGAAACATGTGAAAACTCAATTAAAATGAGTAAAGCACATGAACAGGCAATTTTTAGAGGCAGAAACAGAGATAACTGAGCGTATGTTCAAGTGTTCTGTCTCACTAGGACTCGAAATATACCCACTGAGAGCACTATAAGCTATAATTTTCATCTTTGATTTTCAAAACGTTTTGAAATATTTTTCAGTGACCAGGAAAATGGACACTCTGATATATTTCTGGTGATAGTTATAGACACAAGAAGAGGGAAATGGGCAATAACTACTGTTTTGTATGTTCTTGTTCATTGGATGAATGAATTAATAGAAGTACTGTTAAGGAATGTCTAAAAGGATGCAAAAGTTAATTTGAGTTTTATAAAAAAAATAATTTATAGCAAGGTCATTGTATAAGCTGGTATATAACATTGGGATATTTTGTGTAAGTATTATCATGAGGAAGAAAGGATTTTTTGATTTCTCTTGTTGTTCAGTCACAAAGTTGGGTTCAACTCCTTGCGACCCCTTGAAATACAGCACACCGGGCTTCACTGTCCTTCTCTATCTCCCAGAGCTTACTCAAACTCATGTCCATCCAGTCAATGATGCCATCCAACCTTTTCATCCTCTGTCATCCCCTTCTCCTCCTGCCTTCAATCTCAGCATCAGGGTCTTTTCAAATGAGTCAGTTCTTTGCATCAGGTGACCAAAGTATTGGAGCTTCAGCATGAATCCTTCCAATGAATATTCAGGGTTGATTTCCTTTAGGATTGACCAGTTTGATCTCCTTGCTGTCCAAGGGACTCTTAAGGAAATTCCTCTTAAGGAAAGCATAGTTATTTTATATTACTTTATATTCTATTTTATCTTATTTAAATACTCACAATAACTTGTTATAAAGAATGATTACTAAACTCATCTCATGAGGCATTTTCTCATTTTTAATCCTAAAGGAACAGCAAGAATAGAGAAAGTGAGACTGAAAGGGGACTTGGAAAAGTAATTAGAGTCTGAGAAAAGCTAGATATTAGCTGTGCTAGCATCAACCAAACTCATGAAGTCATTAATATGAGAATATTTTTGTGTGTGTGAAAACAGCCAAAGAACTGAGTGTCGCATGAGATGACACAAGAGCACAATGTGTGCATACGACCTGGAGGTGGAAGGACTGTGAGGACGTGAGCTCTGGGAATTCCCAAAAATCATGGGAGAGGGTTTGGACATGAGAGGTCCAGCCAGAGAATTATGCAGCTTTCCAGTGTCATCATAACTTAGATTGAGTTTTACAATCTTCACATTTTTATTATTCTCGTGTTTCAACCTGTGTGCATTTTTTCTTTGTATTAAGATAATATCCTTTACCTTGAAAAGTCAGCAAAGAAAGAAAATACAGAGGAGCCATTTCCCACAGGGCATTTTACAAGCTACTCATAGCATCAGATGTATTTTCCATTTTTCTATGTAAAAATTTTATTTAGTACCCTATTCTTACTTCCATTTCTTAATATTTCTAAATGCTTCACTATATTTAATACTCGGCCTCTTGGTTCATGGGTGGTGATGGGTTATTTTTTGTCCTGCTTTGTTTTAATAAATTGAAGTCTGAGTCCTATCTCTTAGTACTTGCAGTTTGATGCCAGTAAGTGGCCTCATGGTGGGGGAGGGATGGGAGCTTTATTTGCCTTTGACAAGTTATTGCTCACCAACCCATCCACCAAACTTATACACTCTAATTGGATGCTTTATGTAAACTCTGCAGTTAGACACCATTCACTTGGGAATAATTAACCATATAGGTGATCAATTATTCATAATGCTCATTCACTCATGGGATTTGAGAAGCACCATTTGGTTTCCCATAGGTTAATTTAGGTCCTTGATTTTTTTAAATCCTTCATGGTTAGTTTGGAAATTAATCAAACTTCAAGGTCAGTTTCCACTCATCTTTCCTGGTAGGATAGATTATTTGATTAGTCAGAGCTGCTCAAAGAACTAAAAGGACTAAGTGAATTGAAGAGAATAATGGTAACAAAGTTACAATTCTTGCAGGAAAAAAGGGTAGAGTGATACACATTTGGTAAAAGAAAACAAAATCTTTTTTTAATTTTTTAATTAAAGAAAACACTATGAGAGTAAAATACTTTAAAGGAGCCCAGCCTGAATTGGCAGGGTTGTCTCTCAGGTAGCCCAACGTCACTTGTAAGTTCATAAATTAGCATCTGTTTACCCCCATTTGTTTCTGTCAAGCCCACTGTCAATACCTGTAAGATAAGGATCATACAGATTCCACACAGAATCAGGAGGACCCAGACACGTCTAGGGGTCTGTTCCCTTTCTAAGTCTGCGTGCTCATTGGAGGCAGCAAGAAGGGTCTGGGAGCCCGGGGAGAAGACTCTCGCTCCCTTTATCTCACCTTGACCTGTTTCAGCATGAAACCAGAGCTGCTACTCCGGCCGGCAGATAGCCAAGTTCATTGGTTGCTAACAAATATGTTTTCCCAGTCTCTAGCATTTGTTCTCCGTATTCCTTATCTGGTAATCCTTTGATCTCAGGCTGCACTGTCACCGAATAAAACACTTCGGTTTGGCTGTCTCAAAAGTTTAGTTCCAAGTGGCACATGTGTGTGCACACATCTGAGATCTTATAGAAAGAAGAGCTAGAAGCTGAGGAGCAAATGTGTGCATGGACAGAAACTGCACCAGACCTCAGCACTTTCCCTTCATTTTCTCTGTACACTGGTGTTGCCTAGGATGCGCTCTCATCTCTGTGTACAGATAGATCCGTGGGGAGAAGAGTCCCCCATTCTGTTCTTCCAGACATAATCAAGCATGCCTGAGTCCTGCGGTGCAGTTATTATCGGTTTTCACCATACACGTGGTGTTTCATTCAGCTCTTCACAGCATATTTATTGAGCATTTACTATGAGTCACAGAAAGGATATAGCTAATATTAAGGAGGTTAAGAAATGCCTGAGCTAACAGAGCTGCCATTCTACACAGGAGACAGACAGTTAAACAGTGTGCAAATAAACAGCCCCAAATAATTAAGCTTGTAGTAAAGTACGTGTGCTGTGCTTCGTGGCTCAGTGGTGTCTGACTCTGCAACCCCATGCATGGTAGCCCACCTGGCTCCTCTGTCCATGGGATTCTCCAGGCAAGAATACTGGAGTGGGTTGCCATGCCCTCCTCCAGGGGATCTTCCCAACACAGTGATCGAACCCAGGTCTCCCACATTGCAGGCAGATTCTTTACCATCTAAACCATCAGGGAAACCCCTGTAGCAGAGTATAGGAAGGTAATAAAGAGAATTCGAAGGTAAAGACATCTTGGGTGGGTAGAGGGTCAGAAAATGTCTCTCTGAACAAGGGATAATAAAGCTGAGGCCTGAAAGATATTTTTTTAAAAGCCAGACACACTATTCTTATAAGTTTTAGTATTATAATTTTTAAAATGAAATTACTAATGGAATATCATTCAAAAATAAGTGAAATGGACTGCTCTGATAGAAGCTAGTTAGTGCCATGCCTCTGATACCTCATCTCTCTTGAGCATCCTGCATCCCCAAGGAGACCTCAGATAGTCTTCGGGACCTACTCTGAGTCCCAGGGTGGGTTATTGACTCGTGTCAATAAACAGCCCTCAGAACATGATCCAGGGCTCTGTGCAACACCGTCTGCAAAGCACGGGCCTGAGTGGGGCCTGTGGGCAATTGCTTCATGTGGTTCTGCCATGTCAGCCAGATATGAAGGTGGGTATCTCTGATGCAACAGAGTAAACAGTTGTGTCACCCCTGACACAGATTTCAACCTTTCCCCTTCATGTCCTAAAATTTTAGATACACGAAGCACCACGAACTGCGTGTCGCCTCTGTTCTTTGTCTAAAGCTTCAGTGATCTCTATCCTCTCTGGAAGGCTGGCACACTTGAATTAACATTAATGAGAATAACGAATGCCTCTTCGGTGTGTTTAATGAGAACGAGAGCTTTGATTAACTGCTGAGAGGCTAAGCATTCCACTTGGACATCTCATCTTGAGAGGGCTTCTTTTACTTCTGCCTTTTACCCATTCATTCCTGTTTTGTACTATGTGGGGCAAAACATAGGCAGTTTATACTGTTTGAGTAGTCAACGTGTTTTTTTCTTTCTTCTTATTTTAATTCCACTGAAATAATTCAAAGATTAACTACTTCAAAAGTAAAGTACTGAATTTAGGCTGCCTATTACTCTTGTTAGTTATGTTGGGGTATCCAAGGATAATTGAAAAACTAATCAAATCACTCCCACTATGGTGTGGAAACAGCATTTGCTTATAAAATATCTAGCCAGTTACTGTACAGTTCAGTTCAGTCACTGTGTCGTGTCCGACTCTTTTTGACCCCATGGACTGCAGTGCACCAGGCTTCCCTGTCCATCACCAACTCCTGGAGCTTGCTCAAACTCACGTCTTTCGAGTCGGTGATGTTACTGTATATGGCCATTTAAATAGTGACCTATAGGACAGACTTCCAGATTTTTCTTATATACTTGAGCTATATTTCATTTGTAATCAAAAAAAAAAATTTAAGCCATGAATGATTCAAGTCCATCAGCTGCAGGATAACTAAGGATGCACAAATCAGATTTTCTCTTTAGGATCATTGGAATTTAAATAAGACAGAGTCCTTTGGTAAACCTATTATATAAAGATCATAAAAGCATCATCTTTCAAATGTCATAAAGAGCTAATGTTCCCCTGGTGAAATCCAAATAAATGTAAGCTATTTCCAGCTTTGATCTCTGCTTTCATTTTATTAGAAATCCATTTTAACAGCCTGTGCCTAGCATGTTAAGGACCAAGTTGCAAGTCACTATATCAAATGTGCAACATAAAAGAGAATGTGATGAACTGAACACTATCCTACTTGGTAAAATACTCAAGGTCAGGTAGACTTGGGATGGGAAAGTGGTATAGAGCAGGTTGGTAGAGAGCAATGGTGGGGGGATCAGACCTTCAAGAAGTAGGAGACACCAGGAATATAGATTCATCCCTGCTCATCTCTTGATTTGTATCATGTCTCCATTCAGTTGTCGCTCAGTCGTGTCCGACCCTTTGCGACCCCATGAATCGCAGCACGCTGGGCCTCCCTGTCCATCACCAACTCCCGGAGTTCACTCAGACTCATGTCCATCGAGTCAGTGATGCCATCCAGCCATCTCATCCTCAGTCGTTCCCTTCTCCTCCTTGCCCCAATCCCTCCCAATGTCAGAGTCTTTTCCAATGAGTCAATTCTTTGCATGAGGTGGCCAAAGTACTGGAGTTTCAGCTTTAGCATCATTCCTTCCAAAGAGCACCCAGGGCTGATCTCCTTCAGAATGGACTGGTTGGATCTCCTTGCAGTCCAAAGGACTCTCAAGAGTCTTCTCCAACACCACAGTTCAAAAGCATCAATTCTTCGCCGCTCAGCCTTCTTCACAGTCCAACTCTCACATCCATACATGACCACAGGAAAAACCATAGCCTTGACTAGATGGACCTTAGTCGGCAAAGTAATGTCTCTGCTTTTGAATATGCTATCTGGGTTGGTCATAACTTTTCTTCCAAGGAGTAAGCGTCATGTTCATCCTAGTCAATTACATTCAGCAATTAGAGAGAAGTCAGAGTGCATGCATTCCCATCCTGACTTTTTCAGTATTTAAAAGTTCTATGACTTTGGGGAAATTTTCTTAATTTATTTGAGCCTCTTGTTTTTATTTTCTGTAAATGGGATTTAGACAATCTATTTCACAACATTTTGTTGAGACTTAAATGACATTCTTCAACATAAAGCATGCAACTCCACATAATAAACTATCTTAATAAATGCCTGCTGTTATTTTAAAGCAATCGTTAAGAGATCCCCCATTGCCACCACCTAGATAGGGTCTAGAGACAAAAATATGGGTAAAAGAGTGCATTTTCAAAGGGTTAACAATTTCAAAGCATCTTGTCCAGTTTACCATGGGGTGGGCTAACAGAGGTACCAGTATCTGTGCCAAAACCCTGTTGGGAATGCATACCCTTTCTCCACCATGACATGTCTTGGTTTTGTTCAAGAAGATGAACCCCCTGGATTTACTGTCACTGGTGGGTACATGCCACCTTGTCCTGGGCTTCATTTGATCAGAAATGACCAAGTAGGCAGATAACATCCTGACTGGCAACATTCTCTTCCTTGTCAGGTTGACTGACTGCTGTTTCTTTCACCTGGAGTTTACTCTTCTCTAGACATTTAGAAATTTTCCTTTGACCACCTGATGCAAAGAGCTGGCTCATTAAGAAAGACCCTGATGCTGGGAAAGATTGAAGGGGATGGCAGAGGAATAGATGGTTGGATGGCATCCCTGACTCAATGGACATGAACTGAGCAAACTTCTGGAGATGATGAAGGACAGGAAAACCTGGCATGCTGCAATCCGTGGGGTGACAAAGAGTCAGACATGACTAAGCAAATGAACAGCAACAACTAGGGGTGCAGGTTCACAGGGAAATGAACTGAGCACTTTTTATGGCCTGGGTGGGTGAGCAGATGTAGAGGACGTGGGATGTGATGGCGTCTTTTCTATTCTCCTTACCATTTTTTTTCTCTCCCATTTCCTTTTAAGAAAGGTATTTTATACACTGAAAAAACCTTAGTCACCCTGGCCATTGTTACAAAGATGGTTTTCCGTAGCTGGGAGTCTTAGAATTTGGCTTAGAACTTAGCTCACACTTCAGTGTAGTTAAAAGTTCATGGAACACTGTATTACAATATTCAATAAGTCTATATTACATATAACCAGTGACTTGAATAGGTCCTAAACTTAATTTAATTTTTTTAAGTTAAAGAATACAATATTTAAAAAAGACTTCTTTAGGTTTCATTTTAACAGAGTCTTAGAATTTGGCTTAGAACTTAGCTCACACTTCAGTGTAGTTAAAAGTTCATGGAACACTGTATTACAATATTCAATAAGTCTATATTACATATAACCAGTGACTTGAATAGGTCCTAAACTTAATTTAATTTTTTTAAGTTAAAGAATACAATATTTAAAAAAGACTTCTTTAGGTTTCATTTTAACTTTCTGAAAAAAATGAGCCCACCCATCAGAATTTTTTACCTCCTTATTATATGTACAGACTTACCTCAGTTCTCAAAAATGCTTTACTAAGCTTGATTAAGCAAATGGGAAGGGATTGAGTGGCACCCACAACTCCTGCATCCTGTCCCTGTCCCATGATGCTACCCTGTGAACCCAGGAGGACCTGCAGCCCCTCACCAGGGCGTCCACTCTCTGTGACCTCCAGGCCTTCGGGCCACTGGGACTCACTCACACCTGGCATCCTGCAGCTTTCCCCTTTCTCCTCTTTATGCCAGGGCAGCCAGGGAGATCAGCCCTTTTCTTGTTTCCACCAAAAAAGTACTCACCCAAGATACTTTGAGTGTAGCAGATTTTACTAGAGATTTAGGATGCAAATGTGGTTTGTGCTACAGAAATGCAAGAAACTTAACTTGATTATTAGCCTTCCCATTTAAAAAATATTTCTTGGCCTTTATGCAAAATGAGCTCTACCTCAAAAGGCTGAGGACATATTCGTCAGGTCTCTCCCCTCCCCACTTCCTATTCCCCTCCCCCTCCTCCTTCTTCATCTTTTTCTTCCTCCAATTCTCTCCCCTTATAGCCTAAATCTAAAAAGATAAGAGACTACTCTGCCACATATTAATCTGATGATATGAGTTTCTCACATCCTACCAGGAAAGGAGTCTTTTGTCCTTTGAATATTTAAGCCTCACAATGTGCTCTGCTAACAATAGACTGTCAACACCAAGGCAGAAGAGAGCAATAGAAGGATTTATTTCTCTTCTGATACAAAATATGCCATCCTTCCCTAGAAAAGTAGAAACATCTCTAGGCACCTTGGGTTTTTAATAATGTTTCCCACCCTCCTTTTTAATACTAAGTGCTGGATTGTTGTTATTTTAATCTAATCTTGAGTCTCAAGAAACAAAACAGTTAATTCATTTATGGATTTAACAATTGGTTATCTTTGGTGTGGGGTAGTTTAAAAACAACTATGGACTGATTTGGGAAGATGGCGGAAGAATAGGACGGGGACACCACTTTCTCCCTCACAGATTCATCAAAAGAACATCTCAAGGCTGAGCAAACTCCACAAAACAACTTCTGAATGCGGGCAGAGGACATCAGGCACCCAGAAAAACAGAGCACTGACTTCAAAAGCAGGTAAGGGAAAAAATAAAAAAGCCAAATAAAAAGAGACAAAGGAGGTGGGGAGGGAGCTCCGTCCCGGGAAGGGAAGCCCGTCCCGGGAAGGGAAGCTTAAGAAGAGAGGTTTCCAAACGCCAGGAAACACTCTCCCTGCCGAGTCTGTGGCGTGCCTTGTAAACACAGAGGGCAACATAACAGGAAGGAAAAATAAATGAACAATTAAAACCAACAGATTACAAGCCCAACAGTAACTCGCCCAG
>SJYX01018692.1:111218-129780 GCA_006410675.1 Oreotragus oreotragus
GCAGCACTGTTTATAATAGCCAGGACATGGAAACAACCTAGATGTCCATCAGCGGATGAATGGATAAGAAAGCTGTGGTATATATACACAATGGAGTATTACTCAGCCATTAAAAAGAATACATTTGAATCAGTTCTAATAAGATGGATGAAACTGGAACCAATTATACAGAGTGAAGTAAGCCAGAAAGAAAAACACCAATACAGTATACTAACACATATATATGGAATTTAGCAGGATGGTAATGAGGACCCTGTATGCAAGACAGCAAAAGAGACACAGATGTGTAGAGCGGACTTTTGGACTCTGAGGGAGAAGGAGAGGATGAGGGAGAGGGTGGGATGATTTGGGAGAATAGCATTGAAATATGTATACTATGATGTAAGAAATGAATTGCCAGTCTATGTTCAATGCAGGATGCAGGATGCTTGGGGCTGGTGTATGGGGGTGATGTGGAGGGATGATGTGGGGTGGGAGGTGGGAGAGGGGTTCATGTTTGGGAGTTCATGTAAAAAAATAAATACAAAAAAAAAAACACAAAAAAACTGTGGTTACTCCCAACTAAATACAATCCTAGATCAGTTTTCTTTTGCAGTAGACATGCTAGAGTCATATTCTAGATCTGCTATATTCTGGACAGCTGATCTTGGATACAGTATTTATGCTCCAGGGTTATCATAACCATTAGGGCTGTCGTGAGGATTACAGGAAATAACACAGCTGGGTGGTATGGGTGCTCAACACATGAACAGAGGAGCTACACACAGCTCTTCAGAGCCGTGGTGTAAATTATGCTGTGAGTTGGCCTGGCTGCTAGTCCTCAGTGTCCATCAGCCTTCAGACACCAAGAGCACAAACAGCCTCCAGGCTAGCAGAAGAGCTTTAGGAATCTTCAGGGAAATTAATCCCACTCATTTAGCAGCAGCACAATTCCTCTGGACTCAAAAAGAGATACAATTAAGTGGGGGCATTCAGTTCACTTAGAAGCACGGTCCGTCTTACAGAAGTTTCCACTGTTCTGTGCTTCGGTATAATTATTGATTAATTGCCTGAGAATCTTTCACACTGACTCATTTCCTCAGAAACAAATAAAAACAGGACTTCCCAGCCCCTGTTACCAAACCTACCTCATCCTCATTGCAAAGTGTAGGGACCCTTTCAAAGGCACAATTCCCCATTAGACCATTGTTCCCTGGCTCCCATTCTCTCAATGAGAAACTCATCAACCCCTCCCCAGCCCCAACTCACATTTAGGAGGCCAGTTATACTGAGAAGCTCCCAAAGGAAAACAGAGGCTGGTCTTCAGCACATGCCAGGTGCAGAGAGATGTCCTGTTGGTTGGAGCTCAGAATTCCTGACCTAGCTAAACAGAATTACATAATTTTTCACTAATTTACTTGGAAAATGTATCAGCAAAGCTCATTAATTTCTAAAATTAAATTCACAGGGGAACAAATTTAAGGCACAGTTTTTCCATGAATTTCTAATGGCCTCTGTTAGTTATTTCAGTAGAGATGCACGAGCAGATTGCAAGTAAGCCACTTTGTAGAAACAACAGGATGGGCTACGACTCCCTAGGAAATCCAGCTAGAAATTCCCAAGGGCTAATGTCCTTTATTCTTTGGAGGAGCCAGACCAACATTTAACTTAAAACCTGCAAACATGACCTTCTCTTTTTCATTTAAACATTTCAGAGATTTAAAGAAGAAAATATAAATCACACTAGGTATAGGAAATCCAAATGCCCTAAGAATGTCTTTTCCAATATTCTATGATTGGAAATGCAAATGATTCAGATTTGAAACAAAAGTTGATGGCAAGGTTGTCACTCATAAAGAGATGAATGGTCAGTGTGCTGAATTTCATCTCCAGTAAATATGAGAAAAAAAGAATATGTGCTGGCATTGCTTTGCAGGAATAGACTATATAAATTAAATAGTTGGGACCATGAAGGTTGAAATGGGAGGCATATGGGAGTTTACAGAACTCCTAAACTTGGTTTCTTAATACAATATTAAAAGCACGGTCAACATCATTTATTGAGCATGACTGTGTGGTACGTGATTGTGAAAACTACCTTTAATCTTCTCAAAAGCCCTACAGGATAGAAATGACTTTTGAGCTCTGAATACCCCACCAGAGTTAAAAGCCCAATTTTTGGAAGCCAGGGCTGATTTCAAAGCCTGAGACTGTATTCGGTGGGGCACTTGGATTCTTGCAGCATATTTACTGCTCTCACCTGTCACCTATTTTTGGTTGAGATCTATGACTTCAGTGTTTATCTGAGTAATTCCAAAGACAAGCATATGTCAAATCTTCCCACTCCTGTTAGACAAATTGATATTTTCGTCTTTAAAATTCTAAATTGTTTAAATGAAAACAGGACAGTCATATATGTGGCTGTTATGTCAAACTCATGCATGAAGATGCATTGAAATCTTTCAGACACATTTTTCTTTAAGTCTTGATGTATTCTGTTATTATCCCTGCATATGAACAGAAAAAAAAACAAACACATTTCTACATTCTCTTTCTCCTCATTCCTTCTGAATTAATGCCCTTATATTTTAGTTCTGAGATGGGCTCGCCTGTTAGTCCTGGCTTCTCAGATAAATTGGTTCAAAGAATATCCCCCCAAACAACTCTTTCTGCACTGTATCTCCAAGGGACATAACAGTGCAAATAGGGCTCAGAATGGCTATAAAGGGCTGAGTCCTGAAGATATCAGTGATGGGTACAGCTATGGCAGCCAACTCCATTTAGGGTTCTTGACCATTGCCTGGAGAAGTGAAAGCTGAGTCAGACTCATCTGTCCCTTTGATGGGTGACACTTGAGGTCAAGAATGACATAGGCTTCATGCATGCATCCTCTGTGCCTAGCACAGTGCCCATGTCATGTTAGATGTCCCATGTATATGCTTGCATATAGGGCTTCCCTGGTGGCTCAGGCTGTGAAGGGTCGGCCTGCAGTGCGGGAGACCCAGGTTCAACCCCGGGGCGGGGAAGATCCCCTGGAGAAGGAAATGGCAACCCACTCCAGTATTCTTGCCTGGGAAATCCCATGGACAGAGGAGCCTGGGGGTATGCTATAGTCCATGAGGTCACAAAGAGTCAGACATGGCTGAGTGACTAACACTTTCACTTCATATGCTTCCAAAAAAAGATGAAAAAAATCTAATCTTCTCATGTTTGAGCTTCTAGGCCTATGTTGTAACATGTTTGATCCTTTTCACTAAACTAAGAAGTCTACAGGTAATTGTGGAAAAATCTATGATTGCTTCACACAGTGCAGGCACAGGCTAAAATTATACATACACACATACTTTGTAATATCCTTTATACCTAATATGTGGGCTTCCTGGGTAGAGCAGTGGTAAAGAATCCACCTGCCAATAGAGGAGATGCAAGAGACACAGGTTAGATCCCTGGTTTGGGAAGATCCCCCGGAGAAGGAAATGGCTACCCACTCCAGTATTCTTGGCTGGGAAATCCCATGGACAGAGAAGCCTGGCAGGTGATAGTCCTTGGGATCCCAAGGAGTCAGACAAGACTTAGAGACTAAACAACAACAACGATCAGCATATCAGAGTTGACTCTGAAACCCTGAATTTCATTCTGCAACTCTCCATCCTACGATCTTGGACAAATCACTTAATCTTGCTCAGTTTCACTTTCCTAATTTGTGATGTGAAATAATAATCATATCTAATTAACTGAGTTTTATGAGAATTAAATGAAATGGCTCAAAGTTTTCTTTGTGGGTGTGATTTTGTTAGGAAAAAGTCAAATACATCCCTGACTTTGACATCAGGTTCAGGATGGGTTCTTCCGTGTGCAGTGTTGAGTGAGGCAGAGGAGAGAGGGTAGGGAGAGAGGCCAGACCAGGCGGGCAGCGGAACAGGAGGGAGGCCTGTCTGCATCCCCCCTCCCTCAGTCTCTACATAAGTTCGTTCATCAGCTTTTATAGAAGCACTGCTGTTGTGTGGGCTTCCCAGGTGGCTCAGTGGTAAAGAACCCACCTGCCAATGCGGGAGACACAGGGGACATGGGTTGGATCCATGAGTCAGGAAGATGCCCTGGAGGAGGAAATGGCAGGCCACTCCAGTATTCTTGCCTGGAAAATTCCATGGATAGAGGAACCTGGCAGGCTACAGTCCATGGGGTTGTAAAAAGTCAGACATGCCTGAGCAACTGAGCACACACACCCTGTTGTAATATGTTCTGAATCTGGTCTCACCATTCCACTTACTCCACCAAAGTCAGGAGCAACATAAGCAGTGGAAACTAAAAATAAAAGTTGCAGCATCTCCATGTGGCTCTAGAAAAAAAGCAACAAAACTCCCTTCTGAGGAAACAACTGTAGGAATTGCAGTGGGGACGCAGAAAGACCATTTAACTGCTTGACCCCCAGTTGCATCCTGGATGATGGTAAGCAGTGTTCCAGTGCTCTGGGCTGCCTGGCTGGGCAACTGCTGAGGGTGCGTCCTTTCCTCTTTTAAATCATGATGTCTCCACTCACTGAGAGGTAACCCAGTGGTGCCTTGCCTACATTCTTTGCAACATGAAAGAACTACCAAGAACATGGGTGTTGTGCTGCTCTCCCAGAGCTCTGTTACAATGTAAATTGTATTCAGATTCCCTAATAGGATATTGACAAAACATGACATAACACAGGTCACCCTTTAGTTATTCCCATAATGTCTTGAAAGCGAAAGTCTTAATTGCTCAGTCACATTCGATACTTTGCAACCCAATGGCCTTGTAGCCTGCCAGGCTCCTTTGAGCATGGAATTCTCCGTGCTGGAGTGGGTAGCCATTCCCTTTTCCAGGGGATCTTCCAGACCTGGGTATTGAACCTGGGTCTCCCGTATTGCAGGCAGACTCTTTACCATTTGAGCCACCAGGGAAGCCCATAATGTCTTGAAACCATGCAAATACCCTCCCTTACTGAAAGGAGACCCTCAAGGAAACATAGGAAGTACAGAAGGAGGGGTAAAATTATCTTGTGGGTGGTTGTTCTGTTCATTGTTGGTTTTGGGTGGAGTCACCTGGAAGCCCACACAGTCACCCCAGAAGGCCCTGTGGATGTCTGCTCTTCTTTCTTCTCCATCGGCAGTGCTCTCGGTTGTTTAAGCTGTTCTCCTGCTTTCAGGGCCCTAATCACCTGCGAACCAGTTCTTCCCAGTTTCCTACAGGGATCTGTTGGGTTGGTCTCCTCAGGGCCCAGGACTTGCTGGCAAAGGCAATCTTTAATTTTTTCCCCAGGAAAACGTAGCAAGAGGATTTTTCCCCATTGACATTGACCAACTTCCTCAGTATCATCATGCAGGCAGGTTCACTTTTGCTCTGTTTTACCAGACAGACGGGGATGGGATTAGAAAAGAAGAGGGTGGGGAAAAAAATCCCATCCTGTCACACACATGTGGGAAGACACTGCCACAGTTGCATTTTTCTAGGTCACAGTTAATAAACACTGACAAATTGCCTATGAGCATTTTATTCCTGTTATGCTGAGATATGAATATTGGATTTCAGTTTCTCTGTTTTTAACATTTGGAGCAGTCTGCATTCATCACAGGAGGCAGAGGAGATGGAAGACAGCAGGTTAGAGGCATGGTGCCTGTAACAGCTTACCCTGTAGGTTTAATAATATATTCTTTCCCAAGCAGCATTTGCTTCGTGCACCTTATAGTAGATACCCACAGAGTGACTGTCTAATTTGCAAAACCTGTAATGAGGGTGAATGGCAGCTAGCAGCAGGTAAGGGAGTCTAGACTCCAGAATCACAATTAAAGTAAAAGGGCTTCACCAATATTTGTCATCACACATTGAGCCTGCACTTTGGGAAAAAACAAAAATACCCAGCACATTGCAATAATCACCAGCAGCAATTAACATTCGGTGAGCCTGTTTTTCTTAACACCTAAGTTCTAGTTCACAGCGACCTCATTTGCTGTCCTCTCAAAACTCATGAATTCCTTTTCAGGCCAGAGAATACAATTTGTACCTTTGTTCATTGCCCTAAAAAATCAGGGAGCAGTGACCTACAGCCCCTGGGTTGGAACCAGAGCTCTGTAAACTGCAGACAATTCATAATGGTTAGAGAGCTGAGGAAAGAGGGGACTGAACTTTAACTGGGATTCTCCCTGTGTGTATTTGTAGAAGCTCTCAAGGGTCACCATGTGAGGGTCTTATAACAGCTGGAATTCACTGGCATAGAACGATAAATCCTTGGAGCTTTCTGTATTACCCTGCTGAAGCCACATGAAATACATGCTATTTACACTGCCCCTTTCTGAGACTTTCTAGGCCCCTCGATGAAGCATCCTTACTCATGAGCCACCTTCTCATAAAAGTCCTTGTAGGTTATTATGTTTGATGGTGTGAGACTCTCCAAAGAAATGGGTTGGACTAGGTTGGGTCCTGACTGTAAAGCAAAATGTCTGTACTTGCAATTAGTTTGCATTCTGGAATATCGTATCTTATCTGCCCACCTGAATCTTCCTTGGATGACCCTAGGATGGTGGCTGGCCAGCTCAGTCATATCTTGCCTCTTAAGGAGTTTGCATGCAGAACCATAAAGAAAATGACACAGAGCAGAGTATTGTACAAAGTAATATAAATACATAGCTTTAATTACAAAAATAACTGAATCTCCTGAGCACAAAGGGTTTATTGGAAGGATCCTGGGCCTCCAGGATTGACTGGAGACTAGTGACCAGGAAAGACCCAAAGACCTCTGGAAGACAGACAGCTAGAGGCCCAGAAGAGTCAAACAGCAGGAAGTGAGTGTCTCTGAGATGCTGTGCAGTAGCAGCCATGAAGTGACTTTCAGTCATCCCTTACATCACTGAGTGGTTTGCTCCAAGATTCAAGAACCTCAGGCTCATGGACTAACTCTACATCAAATGCTCACTCCTTGGCTGCCCAGGTACAGAACTGCATGGGCTGGCCCCTAAAGCCTTTGCAGCAGGAGTTGGTTGCTGCCTCTCTCAATGATCACACACAATGGAAGATTACTTCAAAAGGCAGGCTGAGGTTCCATTTGGAAGAGAGGACTGGAACACCAGTTATGTCAAATGATGACTGCTGTCATTACTTTCTGCTGCTTAACAAATGTCCACGGCAGTATTAATCATAATAGCCAAAAGGTGAACACAAACTGTATGACCATCAACTGATGATGGATAGTCAAATATGGCATATGCATACAGCGGAAAAGTATTTGGACATAAAAAGGGATGAAGTACTAGTATATGCTACAACATGACCCTTGAGGTCACAAAGTCTATGCTCAGGGGTACCCAGCTTCCAATTCAGTTTAAAGATTGATTTGTACATTGAGAAGTTGTTAATCTCTCAATGAGATTGTGAGATTCTCAGTGAGAATGTACCTTTGTTACTTTTATTTGACAATTCAGGGAAAGCCTTAGAGGGCTAGCCATCTCTCTATGCCCCAGGGATCCCATGAACAAGTAACTACCACCAAAATTCCTAGGAGGTCAGAAGACTCAAATCATGAGTCTCAGCTCTGCTGCCAGTCATGGAGAAAGTAAGGGGCAACTGCGTAACCTCTGCTCCTGCAAATCCTTCCACTGTCTTCCTTCTCCCCACTGCAATTAGGAGTCATATGTCACTCAGCCAATAGAAAACACTTCTCAAATTCAAGCTTTGGAAAAAGAAGCTCGTCTTGAACTTCTTGGGGATATAGTTAGGCATTTACTACAGATTCATTCCAGCATCCCTATCCTTTTATGGCCTTGCTTTTTTTAATCAGGTCTACTGAGATGCAACTTATATAGAATAATTGTTGAGTCCTGCCCCAAGGCCACAGGTATGAGACCTTGTACCAAGGCCACAGAAGCAGAGTCCAGAACCAAGGTCACCTCCGAAGCTGACTGAACCACTTTGTAACTGTTGCCAATCCCCATTTCCCCCCAACCCTGATCATCACTAACAGCCTTCCTGACTCCAAATTAGGCAAAGATGCCCTAATAGCACCCTAAGCAATCACCTAATGCCAGCCTTTCAGCAGGAATTTTCTTTGTCTTAAGGCTCCCAGGGACGGAGGAGCCTGGTAGGCTACAGTTCATGGGGTCGCAAAGAGTCTGACAAGACTGAGCGACTTCACTTCTTCACTTGAGGCTATAGAAATTGGCTACTAACCCATGAAAGCATCGACTCTCTCTGTATCTGTCAAGAGGGTGAACCACTGCACTTGCAATTCCATATTATCTCTGCTCTTTGTTATTAATAAACTCACCCCCTTCTGAAATGTTGTCTGGAAATTCTTTTCCAACTTGCACTTGGACTGCCTCAGCAATAATCATCCCCTGTTTTAAGTGTGTAGTTTCACAAGTTTTAACAAACACATAGAGTCTTCTGTATTAGTTTCTTGGGCTTCCATAACAAAATACCACCATATATTATACTATTAATATATATATATAGTTCATATATATAATTGGAGATTATGTTGAATGAAAGAATTAGGCATTAAACAGTCTTGTGTTTGATTTCTTTTCCTCAAAATAATAATTTTAATATCTGTGTATTTTTGCATAGCTATAGACTGTTCCTTTTTTTCTTGCTGAAAGGATACACCACAAATTATTTATACATTCAATCATTGATGGACATTTCGGTGGTTTCCAGTTTTTAAAATTTATTTCTACTTATTTCTTATCGGCGCATTGGGTCCTCATTGCTGTGGGGGGCTTTTTCAGCTGAGACGAGAGGGAGCTGCTCTCGAGCTGATACGCGGCTTCTCATTGTGGTGGCTTCTCCTGGGGTGGAGCTCTGGCCACATGGGCTTCAGTAGCTGNTATTTCTTATCGGCGCATTGGGTCCTCATTGCTGTGGGGGGCTTTTTCAGCTGAGACGAGAGGGAGCTGCTCTCGAGCTGATACGCGGCTTCTCATTGTGGTGGCTTCTCCTGGGGTGGAGCTCTGGCCACATGGGCTTCAGTAGCTGCTACACGTGGGCTCAGTAGTTGAGGCTCTGGAGTGCAGGCTCAATAGTCGTGGCCCATGGGCCCAGTTGCCCTGCAGCATGTGGGATCTTCCCGGACCAGGCATTGAACTGGTGTCCCCTTGCATTGCATTGCAAGGCAGATTCTTAACCACTGGACTGCCAGGGATGCCCTGGTTTCCAATTTTGAATTGTTATAAATAAAGCAGCTATGAACATCAGTGTACAAACCTAGTGTGGACATAAGTCTTCGTTTCTCTCAGGTAAATATCTGGATTGAAACTGCTGGATGATAGAGTAAGGATATGGTTAACTTTATAAAAAATTGTTAAACCTGATTTATGGAGTGATAGTGCCATTTTGAGTTTCCATTAACAATGTATGGGAGTTCTAATTGTGCTTCATCAGCACTTGACATTGCCATTAAAAAAAAAAATTCTACCTATTCTAATGAATATGTAGTTTTATCATGTTGTGGTTTTAATTTGCATTGCCTTAATGAGTAATGGTTTTTCCAGTAGTCATGTATGGATGTAAGAGTTGGACCAGAAAGAAAGCTGAGGGCTGAAGAATTGATGCTTTTGAACTGTGGTATCGGAGAAGACCCTTAAGAGTCCCTTGGACTGCAAGGAGATCCAATCAGTCCATCCTAAAGGAAATCAGTCCTCAATGTTCATTGGAAGGACTGATGTTGAAGCTGAAACTCCATACTTTGGCCACCTGATGCGAAGAGCTGACTCATTGGAAAAGACCCTGATGCTGGGAAAGATTGAGGAGAAGGGGACAACAGAGGATGAGATGGTTGGATGGCATCACTGACTCAATGGAGATGAGTTTGAGTAAACTCTGGGAGTTGGTGATGGACAGGGAATCCTGGCGTGTTGCAGTCCATGAGGTCACAAAGAGTCAGACACCACTGAGCGACTGAAAGAAACTGAACTGAATGAGTAATGGTGTTCAGTATCTTTTCATGTGCTCTTTTGCTGCTGCTGCTAAGTCACTTCAGTTGTGTCTGACTCTGTGACCCCATAGACGGCAGCCCACCAGGCTCCCCTGCCCCTGGGATTCTCCAGGCAAGAACACTGGAGTGGGTTGCCATCTCCTTCTCCAGTGCATGAAAGTGAGAAGTGAAAGTGAAGTCGCTCAGTCGTGTCTGACCCTCAGCGACCCCGTGGACTGCAGCCCACCAGGCTCCTCCATCCATGGGACTTTCCAGGCATGTGCTCTTCTATTGGTGCACAAATGGGTTTGCCCATTTTTGTTCAGTTGCTTTTAAAAATTATTATTGAATTTTAAGATATATTTGTGTATTTAGGATACAAGTCTTTTATCAGATATAAAGTTTGTAAATATTTTCTCTTACATCTGCCTTTTCTTTACAGTTACTTTAAAAAAGCAAAGGTTTCAATTTTGATGAAGGCCAATTAATCAATTATTTGTTTTATAGTTCATACTTTTAATATTCTAAGAAGGGTAACAAATATTTATGTTTTCTTCTAAATGTTTGGTATTTGTAATTGTTATATTTAGGACAATGATCGATTTCGAGTTAATATTTGTTTATGGTGTGAGCTAAACATCAGATTGTAGTTTTTATTTCTGATGCTCTTCCTTTTATCATGTTGATTGAGATTTCTACCTAGTAACATTTTGTTTCAGCCTTAAGAACTTTGCTTAACATTTTTGCTTTACATTTCTTACAAAGCAAGCCTTTTGGCAATAAATTATCTCATCTTTTGTTTGTCTAGAATGGACTTGATTTAGCACTTATATTTCAAAGTCATCTTTATTAGCTGTAGAACTGTCAGTTAAATAATGTATTTCAACTCAAAAGACATTACTCTATAGTCAGGATAACATCATTTCTGCTGAGAAATCCGCTGTAAAACTTTTGTTTTTTTTCTGTATGTAGTACCATGTATTCCTGGTTGCTTTAAATATTTTCTCTTTATCAGTGCTTTTTAAAACTTTGATAATAATGTGCTTTGGTGTGATTTTTTCTTTATTTTTTTTAATTTATAAAGCTCTTCATAATAGGGTTTTATAATTTACACTAAATTTTGCAAGTATTTACCTGTTATCTCAAGTGCTTCTCCCTTTTTCTCTCTCTCTCATCCACTTGGACATTTGTCAGGTTGACAATGAAATAAGTCTATTCATTTTTTCCACTGTGCTGCTTCATTTTGGATGATTATTGCTTCATCTTCAGATCCACTGATCATTTCTTTGCAATATTTAATCTGCTCTTAATTGCTCCGAGTGTATTTTTCAATTTATATACTTCAGTTAAATTTTTAAACGTTTCATGTGGGTCTTTTGAAAATCTTCATTTTTTCTTATCATCATATTCACATTTTTCTTTACATTATTGCATATATTTGTAATTATATGCTTGGGCTTCCCTGGTGGCTCAGCTGGTAGAGAATCCGCCTGCAATGCAGGAGACCTGGGTTTGATCCCTGTGTTGGGAAGATCCCCTGGAGAAGGGAAAGGCTACCCACTCCAGTATTCTAGCCTGGAGAATTCCATGGACTGTATAGTCCATGTGGTTGCAAAGAGTCAGACACGACTGAGCAACTTTCACTTTCACTTTTCATTTGTAATTAGTATTTTCAGTATTAAAATCATATTTGCTAATTATACCATTCCCTTATTTTCTTATTTTTTCCTACTGTTTCTAGGTATTTTCCTGCTTTATATTTCATGCCTGATAATTTTTTAATGCTAGACATTGTGAAATTTATTTTGTTTTATAATGGTTGCAAAGAGTCAGACACGACTGAGCAACTTTCACTTTCACTTTTCATTTGTAATTAGTATTTTCAGTATTAAAATCATATTTGCTAATTATACCATTCCCTTATTTTCTTATTTTTTCCTACTGTTTCTAGGTATTTTCCTGCTTTATATTTCATGCCTGATAATTTTTTAATGCTAGACATTGTGAAATTTATTTTGTTTTATAGTGAATTTTGTTGTATCCATTTAAACAATGTTTAATTTCTGGCAGAAAGTAAAGTTACTATCAAGTCAATGTAATGACTTTAAGGTTTTCTTTCAAGCTTTGTTAGGATGGACCCAAAGCAGCCTTCATGTTAGGTATAAATGAGTCCACTGCTAAGGCAAGAACTTCCCAAGGATTCTACCAAATTCCCTGTGTAGTATGAGGTCTCTCCAGTCTGGCTGCAGGGGGAAAATACCTGTGTTAACTTAGGGTATTATTCAACCTATAGCTTTGGCAGCTTCTTTTCTCTACCTTATAGATATTCATCTCATGTATACATAGATAAACTTGTGCTCAAAGCTTCAAGGACATCCCCTACAGATCTTAGTAGCCTTCCTTGTGCACAGCTTTCTTCCCTTCAATATTCTATCCCATAAATTCTAAGAACATAAGTGTCCTGGAGTTCCACAGTCTGTCTGAATTCAGAAAGACCACTGGGCTCTGTTTGAGTTCCTCTTCCTACAGTGCATTACAGAAACTTGGTTGCAAGCAACAGTAATTGATATTCCATTCTTTCATTTATTTAATACATAGCCATTGAACACTCACTCTGGGTCAGACAATGCTTGATGCACTAAATACTTATACTGAACAAGCAGAAAAATATCCCAGTGCTTACATTCTGATGTTTCACAAGAAATGGAAACTTACTAGAAAGAAATCTCTAAAAAACACAAAAAATACAGGCATACCTCATTTTATTGCTCTTTATTTTATTGTACTTTGCAATACAGTTTTTTCTTTTTACCAATTGAATATGTGTGGCAACCCTGTATTAGGCATTTTCCCAATAGCACTAATTTTAAAATTAAAGCGTGTACATTGTTTTTATAGACATAATGCCATTGAACACCTATCAGACTGCACTACAGTATAAATATAACTTTAATATGCACTGGGAAACCAAAGAAAGATTCATGTGACTCGCTTTATTGCGATATTCACTTCATTGTGATGATCCAGACCCAAATCTGCAGTATCTGTGAGGCTCTCCTGTATGAGAGATGTACAGAAAATGCGGAAAGTCAGCAAAATAACAGGAGCCAAGGTGATGCACAGAATCACCATGTTCTGTACATGCTACTGTTGCTGAGATGAATAATCCCTCTTGTCATTTTCAAATTCTTGCATCATTCACTCAAGATTTGAAGTTTTAGAAGAAATGATCATATTGGCATAAGAGAGTTCTTTCTGAGAACTAGAAGAGTTTAGAAGGAAGAGAGAAATTCAGGGTCCCTTAATTTTTGCAGTAGAAGTGAGGCCTTGTCTCCACCATGACTGATAGAGATGGAGACCTCCATNCAAGATTTGAAGTTTTAGAAGAAATGATCATATTGGCATAAGAGAGTTCTTTCTGAGAACTAGAAGAGTTTAGAAGGAAGAGAGAAATTCAGGGTCCCTTAATTTTTGCAGTAGAAGTGAGGCCTTGTCTCCACCATGACTGATAGAGATGGAGACCTCCATCTGATGGGATGATGGAGAATTTCTTCGGAGGAGGATTTGGTGTCATTAGGAAGGAGGGCAGTGGTGAGAGGCTGAATAGTCAGAAAGTGGTAACAATCCACTAGAGCTGCATGGAGATGGCAGCAGTAAAAAGCAAAAATAAAGTAGAAACTGAATGAAATAATTAGAAAAAAGAAAAATAAAGGTTATGTATTCATTAGCAGAGACAAAATACCCATCAGGGAGAGGAGAGCTGAGTTCTGAGCAACTGGGGAGGCCATTCGGTCACCAGCGCTCATGCAGGCTAACTAGAGCTACTGCTGTGTTCTGGATGGCAAAGACTGTGTTCCATTTGCTCAGAGGGCTGGATTTATGGCAGACATGATAATTTTCCCTCCCTTTTTATTCCCATATGAATTTACAATGAACTCATAATTAAACAAAGACACGGAGTGTGTCTGTTTTTGATATCTGAGAGAACCTTCCTCTCCTTAGCAGTGGTGAAGTTTTGCCAGGGCCAGGAAATGCTGGAAGTCCTCCAAATTGTGTAAGTTCCTTTGTCCCCAGTGACTGGGGGAATCCTATCTATATGCTCATGGAACCTCTTAATCTTCCCCAGCTACACTGGGCTTTCTATTCCGGGACTTAGATTCAATGGTTTGACTATTGTGTCCACCTATGAGTCCCTGCAGGCACGATTCACTCAAAATTAGTCACTGAGCACAAAAGTTTTTTGCTCTGCTATTTACAGAAATCATTTGTCTACTTTGATTTTTCAAAATGCAGATTACTTTGGTTGTCTCAGAGGGCCAGACACAGTGGAAGTTCTCTCCAGAGAACAAACTCTCCTTAAGCACAATCGGCTGTGAATCAGGAGTTGTAAAGTGGAGAGAACAATTAAAATCAATGACAATATTTAGCTTCCTGCCAAGAGCGGCTTGCCCAGTTAACAGACTGCACTCAGATGCTTGCAGTGCGCGAGAACACCCCTGGGCGAGTTGGCTGCTCAGCTGGGGCCACACTAATTGCTTTTATTAATGAGGAGAGCTCCCTTTTCTCCACTGATGTTTCTTGAACTTCCATCTCACGCTTGGTTGGTGAAGCATCACTACTACAAGCTAAACCACAGTTACAATATTTTTGGCCTAATCGAAATCAGCAGAGCATGTTTTAAAAGAGGAAATGGGAAAAAAACAGTTACATTTAATTCCTAACTGGTTCTTTACAATCATGAGCATTTTAGAGTAAAGATCAAGTTTTTACCAAGTGAGTGTCAACCAACTGCCATGTGATGCCCTCATGTGCTGCACGTTGGTACCAGGGGTGAGATGCTAGTTTTGAAATAGAGCGCTGAATTTGGGGAAAAAAAAAAAAAAAAGGGTTCCTATATCAGTTGCTCAGGGACATGCAGATTATCACTTAATGCTACTGGCATTAAGTGATAATGCCTCTTTTTTGTGTATGAAAAAGGGATGAGGCAGGACCACACTGAATCACAGTCCTGGGGCTGGGGTTCAGTGAGATACTGAATATGGATGAAGTGTTAGGCAAACACAAAAATACAAGAGAGTCACCTGAAACAGTGGGGGCTCGCGTACATTCACTCTGTTTATCCTACCAGAAGAGGCTCTCCCACCCATCAGAGAGGACATACATACCACATCCCACCCTTGTGCTGAATCAAAGTGTTAGTTTATGTCTGTGCTCTTACCTCTTTCAACTGCTTATGCTTCAGAGAAACACCAGTAGTTTTGTTAATAGAGCCATGGACAGTTACAAAGAAAGACACTCACTTGTTCCAAGATCCAGCATGACCCAGAATTAAAGGGATTATTTGAGAGGAATTATTGTCCTTCTGACAATATTTTCCCTTCAAAAGAAAACTGATTCTCCTACCAGTAGGATAATAATACAAGAAAAGAAAGCATTGTGTCTGGAGAAATATTGCAGATATGGGAAAAGGTGACAAAGAGAGAAGATAACAATAGAATGGACAGGAAAATAGGTAAAAGACTATAGAAGGAGAGAGAGTACTGGAGCGGGCGTGGAGAGCAAATAATTAACAGCAAAAAATATATATATTTGTAAAGAGAAGTGCTAATTTAGCAAGAAAGACCAAAAGACATGAAATCAACTTAGATAGCTGTATTACAGAGAGATAATTTTGAAATAAAGATCACCCAATACACAGAGCTGTGCTGAAGTCTATGTGTGGAAAGAAGGATGGTCTAATTGAAACTATTTATGTAGCTTAAACTCTAGCTCTAGTGGTTTAATACCCCTGTGATTATGGATATAATTGACACTCTTATAATGTTTTATTTATTCTTCTGTCTCCCCTTCAGAGCTATTTATGTCCCTGTCTGTCTCCTTTACCAGAGAGTAGATCCTTACGGGTGAGTCTTACTCAGTTCTCTGTTATCCACAACACCTAGCACAATACCTACCATGCACTGAAGGTTTAATAAAACTTTAAATTGAGTTGAATTATTTCAAGATTTTATTGTCTCCTCTGTGTGTGTGCGCGCGCGCATGTACATGCATGCATGCCACATGCTAAGTTCTGGAAATTGCATTTTAGTTTTAACTTCTCTAGTTAGAGATATGACAAAAGTGTGCTGAAGTACCAGGAGAACAAGTCTGAAATCTGTTCACTAAACAATGCCCAGGGAGGAGTTATCTGTCTATTCTTGATGAGGTCTATCTGTCCTCATGTTTAGGGAGTAAGGAGAGGAAGTGGGGATAAGAGAATTCATATCTGTGCTGGCTGGTAAAGCAGGCCAAAGGGAGTGGCGTTGTGTCTAGAAAAGAAATACAATACAAGCTACAATCCTTGCTGTTTAGAAAATATCAAATCTATTTGGAGAAGAAAAACTGAAACAAACAACTACTGATGGGAGCAAGCCACATGTATTTACATAACGGGACTATTTTAGCAATGGGTGACAGAAGGTGCTACAATTATTCTCCACCAGGAAACTAGCTGTGCTTCACTCTCCTCTGTTTTTTTCTTTAGTTATCCGGAGGGAAACTTTCTAGCCCAGCTCTTCCTTTTAGGTACTCCCACCCTGTCAGTGTTTGCAAATGTCCCCCAGCACCAGCACCTGACACCGCAGGGGCTGGTAGGGTCTTAGCCTGCACCAGTTGACACTGGAGAGGCAGCATTTGAAAGTAATTTACTTTTCTCTCAATTGACAGTAATGTGCAACTTCCTGATACAAATGGTAAAGCTGCTTCTTTTCTCTCACTCCCTATGTGACAGTCCACCCAGACTGAGTGTCTGCAAAGGCCAGTGGGTGACTGTGACGACTGTGACTTTAGCTAAATAAGCTGAACATTGAAGGATCAAGCCTGTCTTACGCACTTGATGTTTCCACTCACGCTGGCTGTTCTCACGCCATCTCCTGAGTTTGAAGAAGGCTGCCATGTCCTATTTACTATAGATAGAAGTTTCACTTCTCATTTTATCTATGATAATTTTTGGTTTTTTAGACCTAAAAATAACCAGGAATTGTTTTTTATTGGAGGAGGACAATGATAAACATAAGAAAAAATATCTTTGTTATATGCAGAAGGAAAGTTCTTTTCAGGAGGCACTGACAGGATTTTAAATGTTTTTTTCACTTTTCTAAATCCAAAAGAGGGTAGTGAAACCTAAGGGCAAAAGGAGAGAGTGTCATTCTTCAAGTAAAAAATTACCTGCTTAGTGATTACTTTAATAAATTGGCTGTGTTCATACCCAAAGTTGCTAATGGATTGTGCTTATGGTACCAGACAATGGCCGTAATTGTAGAGTTTAATGTTCCAAACCTGTGGGACATATTCAAGTGGTGTGAAGACTGTAAGAAAGAAGTGAGAGATGGAGTAGAAGGGAGGAAGAAAAGGAGAAAGAGAGATGATTTTGAAACCAAAAGACTTTGGCATTTACATGGCCTCTATTTAAATCTGGGAACATGAAATTTTGAAGAGAACTAAATTCACGCTGTCAGCTACATACATACAGAAGCCTTTGACATCTAGTTGCCTTTCTCTCTGTCCCAAATCTTTCCATCATAATACTAAACATGAGAGACTTTACTGACAGAAACTAAGAACACAGACTTTGGAACTAGATTAATGGGATCAAATTATGATCAACCTCTTATTTACCTACTGGATGAATTGGGGAAAATACCTAGTCTTTCTGTGCCCTTACTTCATTGCTTTACACCTCAGGCAACTCATCTGTAAATCGGAATGCAGTAAGATTATGCATGCACACATGTTCAGTCACTCCGTCATGTCAGACTCTTTGTGACCCCATGGACTATGGCACACCAGGCTTCCCTGTCTTTCACTATCTCCCGGTTCCATTGAGTCATTGAGGCCATCCAACCACCTCATCCTCTGTCGTCCCCTTCTCCTCCTGCCCTCAATCTTTCCCAGCATCAGGGTCTTTTCCAGTGAGTTGGCTCTTTGTATCAGGTGGCCAAAGTATTGGAGTTTCAGCTTCAGCATCAGTCCTTCCAATGAATATTCAGGAACCAGGATTGACTGGTTTGATTTTCTTGCTGTCCAAGGGACTCTCAAGAGTCTTCTTCAGCACCTCAGTTTGAAAGCATCAACTCTTCAGCACTCCTCAGCCTTCTTTAGAGTCCAACTCTCACACCCATTCATGACTAATGGAAAAATCATAGCTTTGACTATGTGGACCTTTGTTGGCTAAGTGATGTCTCTGCTTTTTAATATGCTGTCTAGGTTTGTCATAGCTTTTCTTCCAAGGAGCAAGTGTCTTCTAATTTTGTGTCTGCAGTCACTGTCCAAAGTGATTTTGGAGTCCAAGAAAATAAAATGTGTCACTGTTTCCATTTTTCCCCCTTCTATTTGCCACGAAATGAAAAGACCAGATGCCCTGATCTTAGTTTTTTGAATGTTGAATTTTCAGTTTAGTTCAGTCGCTCAGTCGTGTCTGACTCTTTGTGACCCCATGAATCGCAGCACGCCAGGGCTCCCTTTTCATCACTAACTCCCGGAGTTCACTCAGACTCACATCCATCGAGTCCGTGATGCCATCCAGCCATCTCATCCTCGGTCGTCCCCTTCTCCTCCTGCCCCCAATCCCTCCCAGCATCAGAGTCTTTTCCAATGAGTCAACTCTTCACATGA
>SJYX01018692.1:132938-146044 GCA_006410675.1 Oreotragus oreotragus
TGACCTTTTCCAGTCCTGTGGCCACTGCTGAGTTTTCCAAATTTGCTGGCATATTGAGTGCAGCACTTTGACAGCATCATCTTCCAGGATTTGAAACAGCTCAACTGGAATTCCATCACCTCCACTAGCTTTGTTCTTAGTGATGCTTTCTAAGGCCCACTTGACTTCACATTCCAAGATATCTGGCTCTAGATTAGTGATCACATCCTCATGATTATCTGGGTTGTGAAGATCTTTTCTGTACAGTTCTTCTGTGTATTCTTGCCACCTCTTCTTAATATCTTCTGCTTCTGTTAGGTTCATAACATTTCTGTCATTTATCGAGCCCATCTTTGCATGAAATGTTCCCTTGGTATCTCTAATTCTCTTGAAGAGATCTCTAGTCTTTCCCATTCTGTTGTTTTCCTCTATTCCTTTGCATTCATCGCTGAAGAAGGCTTTCTTATCTCTTCTTGCTATTCTTTGGAACTCTGCATTCAGATGCTTATATCTTTCCTTTTCTCCTTTGCTTTTTGCCTCTCTTCTTTTCACAGCTATTTGTAAGGCCTCTCCAGACAGCCATTTTGCTTTTTTGCATTTCTTTTCCATGGGGATGGTCTTGATCCTTGTCTCCTGTACAATGTCACGAACCTCATTCCATAGTTCATCAGGCACTCAATCTATCAGATCTAGGCCCTTAAATCTATTTCTCACTTCCACTTTATAATCATAAAGGATTTGATTTAGGTCGCTTTTTCACTCTCCTCTTTCACCCTCAAGAGGCTCTTTAGTTCCTCTTTGCTTTCTGCCATTAGAGTGGTATCATCTGCATATCTGTGGTTGCTACTGCTATCTCTCCCAGCAATCTTGATTCCAGCTTAGGAATGAATTTTGAATGTAAGGCTGACAAGAGCATCTGATGGTTTGAATACGGGATATGAGGGAAAAGAGAGAAAAGGTCATTTATAGGGTGTTTGGCTTAAACATTAGGTAAGTGGTGGAGCCCTTTGCTGAGATGGAGAAGACTGGAGGGAAAAGAAAGGAATTTCTTTTGTAAACATTATGTTTGAGAAGCCTATTCAATATCTCACTGCTGCCTGGGCCCTGGCTGGAGGAGTCTGGAATTCAAGTGGGGAGAGGAAGTGACATGAGCCTACGAGTCAGCAGTGTACAGATGCTATTAAAAGGCATGGAATTCTGTGGATTCAGTGTGGGAAGGAGAAGGAAGTCTTAAGGTGCTCCAGTATCCATGGGGCAAAAACTACAGAGGAGGATCCATTATGGAGCCTGAGAATAAGTGACTAGTGGGGTGAGGCAAAAACCAGGAGAATGTGGGGTCCCAGGAGCCAAAGGAAATGCTTAGAATGGTGCCTAGTGCATAGTAAATGCTCATAAAATTAGCAATTATTAATTCTTGCTTGAAGCTCTATAATTCCCAAGTAGTCCTTCATGTTCCGACCTCAAATAGGGTTGAATTCCACGACAGCTTTGACTAATAGAATATGGCAGGAACTGCAGTAGATTCCAGGATCAGATCTTAAGTGACAGAGAAATAGATCATGCTGAGAATTTATAAGAAATATCATATTTGGCCTTCCCTGGTGGCTCAGTGGTAAAGAATCTGCCTGCAATGCAAGTGTCGCAAGAGATGCAGGTTCACTTGGGTCTGGAAGATCCCATGGAGGAAGGCATGGCAACTCACTCTTATCTGGAGAATCCCATGGACAGAGGAGCCTGGCAGGCTACAGTCCATAGGATTGCAAAGAGTCAGACACAACTGAAGCAACTTAGCATGCATGCACCATATTTGGCAAGGTGAGGGTCATTATTGACTTTGAGAAGAGAGGCTTTAGTGAAGGGAGACACAGTTCTAAATGGATTGCTCTCCAGAGAGAACAGCAAGAGGAGACAGGTACATGCCAAGTGAGGAATTCTATTTTAAAGAGGAACAGAGAAATAAGGTAGTAGCCAGAGGAAGATGTAAAACAAAGGAAGATTTTATTTTTGTAAGGGTTTTTTTCTCTCTCTCTTTTTTTTTTTTTTAGGATGATTTCTGGTGGTGGAAATGAACCAACAGAGAGTCTAAATTAATGACGTGGGAGAGGGAGTGGACCCTGAGTAGGTAAGAAAACATCTGATCCAGAGGCAAGGTGGAGACTCTGGCCACAGAGAGGAGCACAGGCCATTCTTCCATTGTTTAAAAACAACAGCAACAACAAAGAGGCAAAGCAAATCTCCAGGTGCAGAGCCAGTAGCTGTCAGATGTTTCAGTGGGAGCACAAGAAAGCTCAGTTCTGGCCAATTTCATTTTCTCAGTGAAAAAAGATCATTAGTTGAGGATGTGGAGGAAGGAGAGGGTATTGGAGGTTTGTGAAGAGAGGAGAATATGTGAACTGATTGGACTGAACAGCAACAACAAAGAGGCAAAGCAAATCTCCAGGTGCAGAGCCAGTAGCTGTCAGATGTTTCAGTGGGAGCACAAGAAAGCTCAGTTCTGGCCAATTTCATTTTCTCAGTGAAAAAAGATCATTAGTTGAGGATGTGGAGGAAGGAGAGGGTATTGGAGGTTTGTGAAGAGAGGAGAATATGTGAACTGATTGGACTGATTAGATGTGGACAGTGTGGCAGCCCCAAGGGGTCCTTGGAGATATATGGTCAAGTTAAAATCTGGGTGGTGTTTTTTAATTAAGCCATTCTTATGAATTTTTGTTCTCAAGTTGTTTGTGTTGTTTATGTCGTCAGTAATGATATATAAGAATGCTTTTCTCCTTAATATAGGCAGTTCAAACCTGCCAATTTTTCCTCTGTAAATTCTGGGATTTATATATTCTCAAGAAGTCTCTACTTCCATTCTAAATTATTTAATTCTTAACTATTCTAATGTTTTCATAATAAAAATTCACAGTTTTATTCTATATGGATTTTTGGATGTGTGCATACGTGTCTAACTTCATTTTTATCAAAATGGATAATAACCTGTCCCAACATCATTTTTCAAAAATCCACCATTACTCTTTTAAATGCCTCATTGTTCATATGTGCACACTGATCTTGGACTTTTCATGGTTGTTTCCTTTATTATTTTTATGCACCAGCATTACTAATGCGTCACTGCTTTCATCACTATAGTATTTTTCAAAATTTGATAGTAAAAGTCACCATTCAAATTTCTTTCAAAATTCTCATGGTAAAACTTGAGAATTTTATCTTCTAGATAAAAATTATCTTCCAGATAAATCTAATTCAATACAATAATTGCCTTGTAAAATGTCATTTAAAATCCTGAAGGAGTTTTGATTGGAATTAAATTGAATTTATGGATTAATTTAGGGAGAATTAACATTTACATTCTGAGGACTTTTCACTGAGAGACCTGTTATTGTCAGTATTTATTTGGGTCTTCTCTTACATGCTTCAGAACAATTTTATAGATTTTCTTCAATGAGGAAACTCTGTGTCATCTTAAAGGCATTTTCTGCCTCTGACACCATAAAACAAAACTCATCTATTATCTCCTACATGGCACCTTGAGGAAATTAATCTTCTTGTGCTATAGTTTCCTTATCTGTTAAAAGGGGACTGTTGTTTGGAATAAATGAGTTAGTACATGTGAAGCACTTAAGATAGTGCCTGGTGCTGCCACTATTATACCTCCTTTCAAAGCTCCATAATCCTGAGACATCCTTTGTATTCTGACATTAAACTGCTGCTATTCCAAAAAGGAAAATGTGCCTAACCCTCGCACACATTATTCCAATGTGTCTGAAAATCTAATTTCCAGACTTTCAGCTTCTATAATACATGAGAGAACCTGCTAGGGCAGGTTCAGTTCAGTCAGTTCAGTTGCTCAGTCATGTCTGAATCTTTGTAATCCCATGGACTGCAGCAAGCCAGGCTTCCCTGTCCATCACCAACTCCTGGAGCTCGCTAAAATTCATGTTCTTTGAGTCGGTGATGCCATCCAACCATCTCATCCTCTGTCGTCCCCTTCTCCTCTCGCCTTCAATCTTTCCCAGCATCAAGGTCTTTTCAAATGAGTCAGTTCTTCACATCAGGTGGCCAAAGTATGGGAGTTTCAGATTCAGCATCAGTCCTTCCAATGAATATTCAACTCAACTGATTTCTTTTAGGATGGACTGGTTGGATCGCCCTACTGTCCAAGGGATTCTCAAGAGTCTTCTCTAACACCACAGTTCAAAAGCATCAATTCTTCAGCACTCAGCCTTCTTCACAGTCCAACTCTCACATCCATACATGACTACTGGAAAAATCAAAGCTTTGGCTAGACAGACCTTTGTTGGCAAAGTAATGTTTCTGCTTTTTAATATGCTGTCTAGGTTGGTCATAACTTTTCTTCCAAGGAGTGTCTTTTAATTTCATGGCTGTAGTCACCATCTGCAGTGATTTTGAAGCCCCCCATAATAAAGTCCCTGTTTCCATTTTTTCCCCATCTATTTGCCTTGTGGGACCAAATGTCATGATCTTAGTTTTCTGAATGTTGAGTTTTAAGCCAACTTTTTCACTCTCCTCTTTCACTTTCATCAAGAGGCTCTTTAGCTCTTCTTCACTTTCTGCCATAAATGTGATGTCATCTGCATACCTGAGGTTATTGATATTTCTCCTGGCAATCTTGATTCCAGTTTGTGCTTCATCCAGTCCAGCATTTCTCATGATGTTCTCTGCATATAAGTTAAATAAGCAGGGTGACAATATACAGCCTTGACTCATTCCTTTCCC
This sequence comes from Oreotragus oreotragus, assembly GCA_006410675.1. Classification (NCBI taxonomy): domain Eukaryota; kingdom Metazoa; phylum Chordata; class Mammalia; order Artiodactyla; family Bovidae; genus Oreotragus; species Oreotragus oreotragus. The sequence goes on from SJYX01018692.1 coordinate 137,655, forward strand.
GATTTGGAACCAGTCTGTTGTTCCATGTCCAGTTCTAACTGTTGCTTCCTGACCTGCGTACAGATTTCTCAGGAGGCAAGTCAGGTGGTGTGGTACTCCCATCTCTTGAAGAATTTTCCACAGTTTGTTGTGATCCACACAGTCAAAGGCTGTTGGCAATCAGAAGTAGAAGTTTTTCTGTAACTCTTCCTTTTTCAATGATCCAGCAGATATTGGAAATTTGATCTCTGGTTCCTCTGCCTTTTCTAAATCCAGCTTGAACATCTGGAAGTTCAAGGTTCACATTCCGTTGAAGTCTGGCTTGGAGAATTTTGAGCATTACATTGCTAGCCTGTGAGATGAAAGTAATTGTGTGGTAGTTTGAACATTCTTTGGCATTGCCTTTCTTTGAGATTGGAATGAAAACTGACATTTTCCAGTCCTGTGGCCACTGCTGAGTTTTCTATATTTTCTGGCCTTTTGAGTGAGGATCATCTTTTAGGATTTGAAATAGCTCAACTGGAACTCCATCACCTCCACTAGCTTTGTTCATAGTGATGCTTCCTAAGGCCTGCTTGACTTCACATTCCAGGATGTCTGGCTCTTGGTGAGTGATCATACCACTGTGGTTAACTTGGTCATGAAGATCATTTTTGTATAGTTCCTCTGTGTATTCTTGCCACCTCTTCTTAATATCTTCTGGTTCTGTTACATCCATAGCATTTCTATCCTTTATTGTGCCCATCTTTGCATGAAATGTTCCCTTAGTATCTCTAACATTCTTGAAGAGATCTCTAGTCTTTCCCATACTATTGTTCTTTGCATTAATCACTGAGGAAGGCTTTCTTATCTCTCCTTGCTATTCTTTGGAACTCTGCATTCAAATGGGTATATCTTTCCTTTTCTCCTTTGCNTGTTTCTGTCCTTTATTGTGCCCGTCTTTGCATGAAATGTTCCCTTGGTATCTCTCTTTCTCTTTTGATCTTTTTTGGTTAATTTTTATTTTCTATTGGAGTAGAGTTGATTTCTGGTGTGTTTGTTTTAGGTTTACGAGAACATGATTCCGTTATACACAGATGTATATCTATTCTGCGTATCCAGTTGACTTCCCTGTGCTATTTGGTAGGTCCACTGCCATCATCTATATGGTAATAAATAGTGTGTTGTTGTTAATCGCAACCTCTCAGTGTCTCCCTGCCATTACATTTTTTTTTTTAAGTCATAAATTGGGTTTCTAAATTTGTGAGTCTGTTTCTGTTTATAGTTAGTTAATCTGTATAATTTAATAGATTCCCCCTCTAAGTGATACTTCTTTCATCTCTGACTTCACTGAGTATGATAGATGCTCAGTCCACCGATGCTCCTGAAAATGTCATCCATTCATTCATTCTTTGGGATGGCTGAGTGTATGCCAGTTTTTAGATGGACACGTGACTCTTCATTTCTCCATAGATGGAACTTCGGTTGATGCTCTGTCTTAGATATTGTCAGTAGCGCTGCCCTGAAAATTGAGGTGCAACTATCATTTTGAATCATGATTTTCTCCAGGTCTAAGGCAAGGAGTGGGCTTGTGTGATCGTGTGGTATGTCTATATTTAGTGTTTTAAGGAATTTCCATACTCTTTTCCTGTGGCTGCACCCACTCAAGTACACTCCCGCCCACAGTATAGGAGGATTCTCTGTGACCCTCGCCCTCAGCAGCAATTTACCTTTGTTGGACGTAGATGATTCCTTTGTAGACCTTTTGGAAGATGGATATTCTGTGAGGTGTGAGGTGATACCTCATTGCAGTTTTGATTACCATTTCTCTAAAAGTGATCCTGAGCATCTTTTCCTGTGTTTTCTGGCCATCTGGATGCCTTCCTTGGAGGCATATCCGTTTAGATCTTTGCGGCTTTTCTATTGGATTGATAGGGGTTTTTTGCAGCTTTATCATGAGTTGTGTGAGCAGTTTGCATGTTGGGAGATGAATTCATTATTTTAAACATCTGTTGCAAACATTTATTTTCCCATTCTGAGGGTTGTCTTTTTTCTTCCTTTAGGTTGCCCTTGCAGTGTAAAAGCTTTTTAGGTGAAGAGGTGCCTTTTTAAAGTTTTGTTTTCGTTTTAATTATTGTAAGCATAGATTCAAAAAGAACTTGTTATGATTCATGTCAAAGTGTGTTTGCCTATATTTTCCTCAAGAGGATTAATCTACCATCCATTTAACTCTTCAAGCTATTTGGATTTTTTCTTCTGTAAGCAGTTAGGGAGAGACGTAAATTCTTTACCTTTCCCCTTGTTTAAGGAAGCTCCTCCCTGTCCATCCTGACTGTTAACAGCTTACATTGCCAGCATCAGTGTAGGAGACTTCCTGTGTCTCCACATCCTCTCTGCCATTTTGTTAGTAAACCTCAGGATTAGGCCACTCTAAGCTGGGTGAGGTGATATGCTCTTGTAGTTTTGATTTTAATTTCTTTAATAATTAGCAATGTGAGCATCTTTTCATGCGCTTTATAGCCACCTGGATGTCCTCTGGGGAGAAATATCCATTTAGACCTTTGCCCTCCACCACTTTTTTAAATTGAACAGCATGGGTTGTTTGAATTCCTTATTTTCACCTTGGTTGTAACATTTTTTCATCCTGAGGGTTATTTTGTTTTTCCTGTAGGGTTCCCCTCCTTTTGATCTCTGGTTCCTCTGCCTTCTCTAAATCCAACTTGAACATCTGGAAGTTCTCAATTTATATACTGTTAAAGCCTCGCTTGGAGGATTTTGAGCATTAATTTACTGGTGTGTGAGATGAGTGCAATTGTGCAGTAGTCTGAGCATCCTTTGGCATTGCCTTTCTTTCAGATGATATGAAAACTGACCTTTTCCAGTCCTGTGGCCACTGCTGAGTTTTCCAAATTTCCCTGCATATTGAGTGCAGGACTTTAACAGCATTATCTTTTAGAATTTGCAATAGCTCAGCGGGAATTCCATCACCTCCACTAATTTGTTCATAGTGATGCTTCCTAAGGCCCACTTGACTTTGCATTCCAGGATGTCTGGCTCTAGGTGAGTGATCACACCATGGTGGTTATCTTGGTCATTAAGGTTTTTTAGATAGTTCTTCTGTGTTTTCCTGCCACTTCTTCTTAATATCTTCTGGTTCTGTTATGTCCTTACCAGTTCTGTCCTTTATTTTCCCCATTTCTTCATGAAATATTCTCTTGGTATCTCTAATTTTCCTGAAGTGATTTCTAGTCTTTCCCATTCTATTGTTTTCCTCTATTTCTTTGCACTGATCACTGAGGAAGGCTTTCTTATCTCTCCTTGCTATTCGTTGGAACTCTGCATTCAAATAGGTATATGTTTCCTTTTCTCCTCTTACATTTTTGATTTGCAGTTTTGATTTACCTTTCTATAACATTTCACAAAGTTGAAAGCTTTTCCTGTGACATTTTTAAGAACAGCGTGAGTAAAACTGCGCTTTGGAGATCGGCCTCATGATCTTTTGCCCTGGTTTGACTCTTTTCCCCCGATGCACCTAGGACATTTCTTCAGGCAGGTGTTTCTTCCTTAGAGCCCCTCAGTTCAGTTCAGTTTAGTTCAGTCGCTCAGTCGTGTCCGACTCTTTGCGACTCCATGAATCGCATCACGCCAAGCCTCCCTGTTCATCACCATCTCCCGGAGTTCACTCAGACTCACGTCCATCGAGTCCCTGATGCCAACCAGCCATGTCATCCTCAGTCGTCCCCTTCTCCTCCTGCCCCCAATCCCTCCCAGCATCAGAGTCTTTTCCAGTGAGTCAACTCTTCGCATGAGGTGGCCAAAGTACTGGACTTTCAGCTTTAGCATCATTCCTTCCAAAGAAATCCCACGGTTGATCTCCTTCAGAATGGACTGGTTGGGTCTCCTTGCAGTCCAAGGGACTCTCAAGAGTCTTCTCCAACACCACAGTTCAAAAGCATCAATTCTTTGGCACTCAGCCTTCTTCACAGTCCAACTCTCACATCCATACATGACCACAGGAAAAACCATAGCCTTGACTAGACGGACCTTAGTCGGCAAAGTAATGTCTCTGCTTTTGAATATACTATCCAGGTTGGTCATAACTTTCCTTCCAAGGAGTAAGCGTCTTCTACTTTCATGGCTGCAATCACCATCTGCAGTGACTCCTGTGTCTGTTTTATTCCTAACCTATCAATTTTATGTAAGTTGTAAAGTATATTCCCTGAGAATAGTAAGTGGTGGAATAACTTGTTATTTGCTTTCAGCTGTGTCTTCTCATGACATCCGGGGTTTGATGCCCCCAAAGCCAGGCTTAGAAGATTTATACCTCAAGAAAAGTTAACAATATATGAAAGATTTCACATTGGAAATTTACATTTAATGAAAGGGCATGTGAAATACTGAGAGGAGGTTATGATGGACATAACCAAATGAGGACAGTTTCTCATAATATAAACATTACTGCCAAAAGAAAAGGAGGGTATGAACCAAACTGGGAAAAACAGCCCATTTCAGTCATTAACATCTGCTGAGAAGTGTATGTTTGCAAGCAAAGACCCATGCTTTTTTGAAACGTACATGTTCTCTGAAAGGAAATATGGAAAATCTGGAAAGTCACCTAATCTATACTGCAAATACTCATTCAAACCTTTCTGAATGCAGGTTTCAATTTAACACACAGTAAAGTATGTCTGAAAACGAGGTAGTTAAAATTTAGGTTAAAAATTCCCAGCATAATCCATTTGAGGGATCTTTTAGCCAGAGTTCAATATTCTTCAACCAACAGCTATTTTCTCTTTGTTCCAAAGTCTGTAATGTTGGTTATTTTGAAAGAGACTAATCCAACCATCATGGTTGAAGACATATCACACTATACTTAATGTGAAAGAATTTTTCATGTGTAATACAATGGGGAAAGCTTTAAGCAAGAACACTACCTCCAACAATCACAGGAATATTTATAGGGAGGTGAGAAGATTTTCATGCAATGAAACTGGGCATAATGTTGACTGAGACTCAAGTCTTATGAAACATCAGGGACCTCAATCTTCAGACAATGATTTTTAAAGTAATAAATGTATGAATATCTTTTATCAATGATCACATCTTTCTCTATATAAGAGAAATTAATCTTTAAAACTTATTCAACAGCAGAGTATTCAAAATCTGCAGAAGCATAACAAGTGTAATGAATGTGGTAAAGTCTTGCTAAACCATTAAATCTAAATAGACATAGGAAAATTCATACAGGAAGGCAACCTTTCATATGTACAAAATGTAGCAAAGCCTTTAACCAGTACTCATATCTCACTCAACATCAGCAAATTCATACTGGAGAGAAGCCTTATAAATATATGTAATGTGGAAAAATTAATCTGATATCCATTCTTGCTAGACATTTGAAAATCCATGTTGGTAATGCAGAGAAGACTTAAATGTACAGAATGTGGCAAGGTCTTTATCCATTGCTCAAAATTTATTCAACATAAGAGAATTCATACTGAGGAGAAGCCTTATAAATGCACAGAGTGTGGCAAAACTTTAATCATAGTTCAACTCTTAATAGTCATCAGATAATTCATACTGGAGAGAAACCTTATTTATAAGGGTTGTGGCAAAGCCTTTAACCAAATTTCTAACTTTATTCAACATTGGCAAATTTGTACTGGAAACCACTCAGATGTAAAGAATGTGACAAAGCCTTTACCCAGAGCTCAAGTCTTCCTCAGCATCAGAGAATTCATCCTTCAGAAAAAACTTAAAAACTTAAATAGAAGGAAAGTTGCAAAGGCTTTAATCAGAGCTCTCACCTCACTAGACATCAGAGAGCACATACTGGAGAGAAACTCTAGTAATGTAATAAGTGATGAAAGAGGTTAGTCCTAAATGTACACTTTAGATAACACGAGAGCATTTCTGTAGGAAAGATATGTGACGATGTAAAAAAAAAAAAAAAAGTAGGAAAGTTGTAATAAGAATCAACTTTGAATAAATATCAGAGAATGCATACTAGGAAGCATTTCATCAATTCCTCTTTCCTGAATTTCCTCTGAAGGAGAATTACTGTGGATAACAATCCGCAGTTAAAACACAGAGAAAATTGATATGTTAGAATGGATCCCAGGATGAAGGGTTGTGTGTGGAGTGATACAAGTATTTGCAATGTATTCTTGCTTGTTTTGACATATTTGAGATTATTTGAAAACCAAACAAAAGTAACTCAATCTCAAAATACTACATGTTATGGTTTGTTTCTACTGTGTATGTGAACTCAAGTTTTTGATGGTTGCTGACTCAGTGATAAGAGAATCCCTTCTATCTGAACTAGGAACCCTTGGTATTTATTCTCCATTAAGGACGTTATGGACGTAGTAATATAACGCGTACACTGAACATCTAAATGGAGGTGTTTTTCATTGGTCTCAAACAACCCTGTAGGTCACCATGATGTAAGTGTTCAGGGAATAATGCCATGTATTAAAGTCAGACAGAGGTTTGTTCTAAATTTTCAATGTCACTGGCTTTTTAAGGATAATACAAATGACAGTTCACTGAAATTTTGATGTATTTTTATATCAACAGAAGTCATGAATATTAATGATATGTTTGAAATAAAGACTTCTCTGATACCCTGGAAAAGTATGGGAAACCCTTCCCAGAAAAATCATGTAATTAATCTATGCCTTGTTTATTAAATGATTAGTCTTCCTTTTGTAACCATAGATAGCGCAACTCTCAGACCATTGTATCAGAAAAATGAATATCGTTGTCTATGCTTGTAATCTGTATTCTAATCAAGCATCACACAGTGGATTGTAAAAGGTCTCGTTCTGACTACGTGTGATATTCATACATGTTAATCAATAAAACTGAATGGTTTCTGGTGATACAGTTGCTGTGTAATGAAGGAAGTGTTTACCTGCCATGGACATTAACCTCTCCCACCTTATTTCAGGTTGCAGGGAAGAATACATAACAGAGAACTATTAGGTAGCACAGTGGGATGACATCTGTTACTGCCCTTAAGCCTCATATAATTTGATCATGTATTTCCCATCATTTATCCATTGTACTTTTCCCCCTCTCTGTAACTGCGGGGACACTGTGGTGGTTCTAATAAGAAGGACCGTACAGAGTACTGCTGAGGGCTTCCCTGACTGCTCCGTGCTGTTGCTGCCTCGACGTCTGTCTGGGGAGCCGGCAGCCTGCAGGTCCTTGAACTCACACCAGCCAGTCCTGTGAGCACCTCCACTAGATGACCCCCTTCCTTGAGATCAGCAGTCTTGCTGAACCCCAGGATCTACTGCACAGGCCCTGCTTCAGTGACACCCTCAGAGCTCACCAGAATCCTACTCATCTGGTTTGAATGGACCGATCCACACACAGCCTGGGGAGCCCACAGCACTTCACCCAGGGCCCCTTAGAAAGGCCTGAACCCCCAGTACCAGAGCTTCCTCTGCCTGGTTCCAGCCTTGACCTCCCTCAGGGGCCCTCAAGGCCTCCCGTGAATTCTCTCAGGACCTCGAGTTAGAAACTCGCCTGTGCCAGTTGCCCTTTGTTCCTCTGTTAGCTGAAGCTTTTCAGGGGCTCATTTAAGCAAATGTGAATTCAGCAAGGTCACACAAAGCATCATTCAAAGCCATGATGGCAAAGTTCCGAACCAAGATTTATAAAATCTTACCCTTTATAATTCTTAGCACAAGTTTCTTGTCTAGGCTTAAAGGAACTGTTTTCTCTTGGCCTTGGCATGCTTTGAATGCAATATATAAATATCTGAAGATATATACATCATATAATTTATATAACACACACTGAACACAATATATAAATATCTTAACCTATACACGTTCAGTTCAGTTCAGTCGCTCAGTCGTGTCCGACTCTTTGCGACCCCATGAATTGCAGCATGCCAGGCCTCCCTGTCCATCACCAGCTCCCGGAGTTCATTCAGACTCACGTCCATCGAGTCCATGATGCCATCCAGCCATCTCATCCTCAGTCGTCCCCTTCTTCTCCTGCCCCCAATCCCTCCGAGCATCAGAGTCTTTTCCAATGAGTCAACTCTTCTCATGAGGTGGCCAAAGTACTGGACTTTCAGCTTTAGCATCAGTCCTTCCAAAGAAATCCCAGGGTTGATCTCCTTCAGAATGGACTGGTTGGATCTCCTTGCAGTCCAAGGGACTCTCAAGAGTCTTCTCCAACACCACAGTTCAAAAGCATCGATTCTTCGGCGCTCAGCTTTCTTCACAGTCCAAATTTCACATCTATACATGACCACAGGAAAAACCATAGCCTTGACTAGGCGGACCTTAGTCGGCAAAGTAATGTCTCTGCTTTTGAATATACTATCCAGGTTGGTCATAATTTTTCTTCCAAGGAGTAAGCGTCTTTTAATTTCATGGCTGCAGTCACCATCTGCAGTGATTTTGGAGCCC
>SJYX01018692.1:155703-170635 GCA_006410675.1 Oreotragus oreotragus
ACCAGTGCTTTTTTTTTGGCAAAACTCTATTAGTCTTTGCCCTGCTTCATTCCCCATTCCAAGGCCAAATTTGCCTGTTACTCCAGGTGTTTCTTGACTTCCTACTTTTGCATTCCAGTCCCCTATAATGAAGAGGACATCTTTTTTTGGGTGTTAGTTCTAAAAGGTCTTGTTCAGTTGCTGGCAATGTTTTTGCCAAGTGCTGATTTGTAATTGACAACACTCCTGTGTGTTTAGTAGAGGTGCTGGGATTTGGGAGTGGGGATTTTCATCACTCAAGCCCAAGTCTGATCATTTCCATTACACTCCGCGCTCACATCACAGACAGTCTCATCACATTTCTGTATTTTCCAAAAAGTTTACAAGAATCATATTACTGCTAATCTATGTTCAACTGTGTTAAATTTTAAAATATAGTTCCATGCAAATGGTAGATTTTTTCAGGAAATTAAAAAATTCAGAACCAGAGATGTCTGTTGTTTTAATCACTGTGTATGTCTGCAGCATAGTCTGTTTTTAAAAATTAAAATAATATTGTCACGCGAGTGTTTGTTCCTCGGTTCTTTGTCTTGTCACAACAAAAATTTGGAGTGACAGACATTAAAGCTCTCGGCGCATCACAGCTCTCGGGTCTTGGACAAACCGTGTTATAGCTCTTAGGCAAATAGTGTCACAGCTCTATTTTATTTAGAAGATGGCAGGAGAATTCATCCTCGAAGCGTGAGGGCATGTCAACCCAAAGACTCAAAGAAAAGAGAGTGGAGGAGCGCATGGCGGAGGGAGAAAGAGAGAAAGAGAGAGAGAGAAAGCGCTTTGGCTCCTCCTTTATACGTTTTTTCCTCCACCTGGGCCTGTCCTATGCAAATTGGGTTTAGCCAGGAGTGCTACCTGAAGTCTTCACTCTGGTCCTCGGACCTTCCTTTGACCTTCCTTGTGTTTTAGCCACCGCCATTTTGGACTCTTTTTCCCTATTCTACCTACCTAACAATATCCTCCTCAAATATTTATGTACATTTTCAATCAGTTAAAAATTATCCTGATTTTATTGACATGACCATTTTTCTCATAATAAGTATACAGTCCTATTTTAGTGTATGTCTGTATGCATGAACTTGTTAACATCATTTGATTGATTTTTTCTTTTTCTTTTTTGAAGATTCCCTGAAGCAGGGAATAGGTACCCACTCCAGTATTCGTGCCTTGAGAATCCCATGGACAGAGAAGCCTGGCAGGCTACAGTTCCTGGGGTTGCAAAGAGTAGGACACGACTGAGTGACTAACACTTTTCTTGTTTTTAATAGTATTTACAAATACAGAAATTTAGAGTTAGCTCTGTGCATTTGTCTGTGCTTTATTAAAGTCTAGAGTCACAAACTGAAGTACAAGTTGCTGCTGCTCCTACATTGCTCCAGTCGTGTCCGATTTTGCAACCCCAAAGACGGAAACCCACCAGGCTCCCCGTCCCTTAAGCTGTCATTTAAAGAATGTTAAAATATTTGCCAAAAGATGCTACAGCAACATCATTGATTTTAAATTATTTCTGTTATACATTCAAGTCTCTGAAAAATGTCAGAAAGTAGTATATACCAGATCGTTAAAATGATTCTTGTCACTGAGGTTACTATCCTATCAGACCTGTAAAATCTATTAAGCACTTAAAGTTCAAAGGTGAATGTAAATTCTTTCCTTACTATTCTACTTCGTTGCTGTTCACACATTGTCACTCATGGAGCAGAATTTTCAACATTACTAGTTCAAATAAGATTGCAAAAAATGTGGCACATTGAGCCCACTTGAGGACATTTGGATCAGGAAGTGCTTTTTAAAAATATTTCCTGTTTCTTTTGATAGACAGTTTATCCTCTGTCAACTGAGTACAACACTCAAAAATAAATATGCCAATGTTGATCTGATTATCATTTCTCTTCCAAATCAGAATAATTGCTGTAGTGGTTGATGGATCATATCTCGTCCTCTTTTCTTGGGGTTAAAAATGTGGTAGAAAATATTAATGTGTAAAAATTGTATTCTTGTGTAACACCAGACATTCTCCGAAATCAAAACCATTTCTCTTGCTGGTTTCCTCTTGGGTCACATTAGGAAGTCTTCCCATGGCCACATGGCACCTGTACTTTGTATTTCAGGGACGGCTGACATTCCAGGATGTGGCCATAGGCTTCACTCAAGAGGAGTGGGAATGCCTGGACCTCAGTCAGCGAGAATTGTACAGGGACGTGATGTTAGAGAACTACAGCAACCTGGCCTCCTTGGGTGAGGATAACTGCCTTCCAGAATCCCTTATCTACCCACTGGGTTTGGGTTCCTGTATTTCTAGAATGTCTCCTAGACTCTTCTGCTCCTTATAATAGTTTCAGACCCTTGCTTTCTATGGGAAAATGGATATTTATGAGTTGAGAAAGAAGACTTCATGATGATTCATTATGACTCTAACTTTTCCTTGAAGTAATCTGCCTCCTTCTTCTAGGTTAGTGGTAATTCTGTAGGTTCTGTGGTATAAAAGGGTGCCACTCTCCTTTATAAATCAGATTTCTACTACTTACTTACTTTGGCCTTAGTAGTACTTGACTAGAATCTCAAGATCTTTATGTATTTGTTAGTTATAAAAGTGCTTTGATAAAGTCTTTGGGGATATAATTTTCTAGGCTATATTAACATTCAACCATGCCTTCTCTAGAATGTTAATAATGTAATAATGTAATGAGCAAGATTACAGTCATGTCTGACTCTTTGCGACCCTATGAAATAGTCCGTGGAATTCTCAGGGCAGAATACTGGAGGGGGTAGCCGTTCCCTTCTCCAGAGGATCTTCCCAACCCAGGCATCAAACACAGGTCTCACACAATGCAACTGGTTCTTTACCAGCTGAGCCACCAGGGAATGTTTATACAGCTTAGGAAATTATGTCCCCAAATACTTTATCTCTAGGCTGTATTAACATTCTACCATGCCTTCTCTGGGCTTCCCAGGTGACACTAGTGGTAAAGAACATGCCTGCCAATGCAGGAGATGTAAAAGAAGTGGGTTCGATCCCTGGGTTGGGAAGAACTCCTGGAGAAGGACAGGGCCACCCACTCAGTATTTTTGCCTGGAGACTCCTATGGCCAGAGGAGCCTGGTGGGCTACAGTCCATAGGGTGGCAAAGAGTCACATGACTGGAGAGACTTAGCACATGTGCCTTCTCTTCTCACTTGAATACATATTAGAATGGAAACTGATGAATCTCTAGCAAAACAAATATTCCTTTTCCTGATAGCAGGTCTTGTGGTCTCTAAGCCAGACCTGGTCACCTTTCTGGAGCAAATGAAGAATCCCTGGGATGTAAGGAGACTGGAGCTGCCAGCCATATACACAGGTAGGTGTGAATGGATGGAGCCGACGAGTCGACAGGTCCAAGGATTAGTGAGGAGTTCATCCTTTGTCATGTGGTTTGGGAAGGTCTGCTTCAGTGGAAATGATTTTAGAGAAGTCTGGGTTTCTTTCTGTTGCTGTCATAGGCAGATATCACCTGCCCCATTCTGGCTCTTTAAATCATTCCTGAATTCATCTCCAGTGATTACTTTTCTCAGTCACATTGACCTGTGACAACCTGCCTGAATCCATTACTATTCCATTTCTTGTTGGCTGGGGGCAGTGGGCAGCGGGTGGTTGGGTTGTGCTAGGAAAGTTACATATTTCTGAGAAACTCTAAGATGCTCCTATTAAAGTTTCTACCTCTAGATGGCAGTGTGAGCTGAATTGTAGACATTGTTCTAGATACATTGGGGACAGAGGGTTTGGTTTTTTTTTTTCTCTAACTTATAATTTCTAAAACACTGGAAGCTACAAATATGATCTTATAAATTTTAAATTCAAGTAATTTCTTCACTGCATAAACCAAAACCTCCCTAAAGAGAAAGAATGCTAATCTCAGGATTACTTCAAAGTTTCTGTTTTCTTCATATGAACTCATATGAAATGTTAAGTGTATTTGCCCCAATTCCTCAATGCTAAAAGACTTAAAGATATTCAATTAACTTAAAGAATTTTCAAATAAATTGGCATAAGAGCTGAAAACATTTCCCACCATATTTTTAGTGGTTTCAAACTATTACAATGTTTAGATAATAGAATCTTTTAAAAATATTCTTATTGGAGTATAACTGTTTTACAATGTTGTACAGCAAAGAGAATCAATTTTACGTATAGATATCTACTCTTTTTAAGATTTCCTTCCTAATTAGACCTCCGCATAGCATTGATAGTGTTCACAGTATATTTTCAAAGTCTCATTTCTTAATTTCTCAAGAATTATCCTTTAATTAATCTTGTTATCAGCTTCCCCAGACTTTGTCCTACATGTCCTCACTTTCTGATTAGACCTATCTCAGTATTATTTATGATTTTTATATTGAAACATCATATAGAACATGCTAAAATAAGAAGTGGGTTAAAGAATTAGAGGGAACCTAGTGGCATCTGCATTTAAGATGACTTAAGTCAAAGAGTAATCATTAGACATTTCTGGGTTTGTGGTCTGTTCTGCAGGCTGCAGGATCCTAGCTCCTCTTGCTCTGTTGCCTTCCCCCTAGGGGGTGAGTTAGTCCATGGGCTTGTACCCTTATCCCCTTGATTTGGGCTTTGATTGCTGTTATTGTGACCTGAACCTCCCCTGGATATTGAGGGGAGCTTCCCCGTGGCTCTATGGGGTCTGCCCCCTGGTTAGTGGAGAAGAGCCCCCAGATCCGTTTATTCACTGTGATTCCGATCTGTGGTCAAGGCAGGTAGGATTGGAGGACACCCACTGGGAGAGAAGCCACTAAGGATTGCTCCTCTGGGGATATTCACGTTGGGGTGTGCTCATGCGCTGTGTGAGTCTCATGTGACACCATGTTGGCACTGTCTTGGCCCCCCTTCAACCACAGGCATGTTGGCACATTGCTCTGGTGTGTCTCAGATGTTGATTTCACTGGAACGCCAGCATAGATCCAGTGAACTAAGGTCCCAGGATTGTATTCACGGAGCTGGACCTGCTGTGGTGCTATGGGGGCAGCTCCGACTCTGGCCTGGCTCCACCCCCTAGTATACATCCCCACAAAGTCCACAGCTGCTAAAGCTACACCTCCCATGACTGGGGGAGCCCTGGTTGTCCATCCAGATGCTCTGTAGGGACTGAGTGGGCAAAGCCAGTTGCAGGTGTAAAAGCATCGTTTCTGCAACCGTGAAGAGAGACTTCAGTTTTTCTTCCTTAACCCTGGGGCTCAGCTGAGCTTTCAGCTCCTTCTCTGTGTGTGGGCCACCCACAGGTGTCTGCTCCAGAGGCTGCCCCAGAGCACAGGAGTCTGCTGATTGTGGAGGAGGTGCATGGGGGGAGGCTGTGGTTGGATCTCAATAGAGCCCACCCGGGTGGTTGCCCTTCCTAGTGCTGGGGGAGGAGGGGCCAGCACAGGGGGAGAGGGGCCGCAGTGGTAGGCCTTCCCTTTGGGCATCACTCAACTGTGGCACTCTGCTCTCTGGTGGTTCAGGCTTCCTCCAGAAGCATTCTTGTTTATAGAGCTCCTTCCTTACCCCCGTCCCCTCAGGATGTCTCCTCACAGCCCACAGCAGTCCTCTGCCTGGGTCTGCTCTCCAGACCCCACATTCCAGCACCCAGCCTTTGTCTGCAGCAGTAGACACCCTCTCAGGCTGGGTGGGCAGGGCTGGCATCAGTACCCTGTGTACAGGTCTCACTCTTTCCTGCGGCCACAGACTGTTGCCGTGGTCTCTTCCCACAGAGAATGAGGCTCCCCTTCTGTCCCAGCTGAGCTCACACCAACCCCAGTAGATAAGAAAACTTTCATTTGGTATCTTGCAGCTGTGTCTTCTCACAACACCCGTGCTTTGATGTCAAAGAATCCAAGATTAGAAAATGTAATCCAAAAGGCAAACCTAGGAATATGTGAAAGAGCTCACCTTGGAAATGAACATTTAATGAAAGACCAGGAATATACAGGGGTATGTGAAAGACCTAGAAGATGTTTAAATGAACAGAAAGAAACCGAGACAGTTTCACACAATGCGCACATTACTGCCCAAAGAAATGAGCAATGTGAGTCAAACTGCAGAAAACATCCATTTCAGTTATCCACATCTACAGAGAAGTGTATCTCTTCAAGCAAAGGCTTAAATCATTTTTTGAAACATACACGTTCTCTGAAGGGAAATGTGGAAAATCTAGAAAGTCATCCAGTCTCTACTGCAAATAACCATGCAAACCACTCTGAACACAGGCTTCAATTACACATACATTCAAGCACGTCTGAAAACCAGAAATTTAAAAATGATTGGGAATATAATCAGTTTGAGGGTTCTGTGAGCAAGGGGTCATTATTCTTCCACCAACAGACAGTTTTTCTCTGTTCCAAAATGTTTAATGTTGATAATAATGGAAGAGAGTTAATCCCACCATCATTCNATGTTGTACAGCAAAGAGAATCAATTTTACGTATAGATATCTACTCTTTTTAAGATTTCCTTCCTAATTAGACCTCCGCATAGCATTGATAGTGTTCACAGTATATTTTCAAAGTCTCATTTCTTAATTTCTCAAGAATTATCCTTTAATTAATCTTGTTATCAGCTTCCCCAGACTTTGTCCTACATGTCCTCACTTTCTGATTAGACCTATCTCAGTATTATTTATGATTTTTATATTGAAACATCATATAGAACATGCTAAAATAAGAAGTGGGTTAAAGAATTAGAGGGAACCTAGTGGCATCTGCATTTAAGATGACTTAAGTCAAAGAGTAATCATTAGACATTTCTGGGTTTGTGGTCTGTTCTGCAGGCTGCAGGATCCTAGCTCCTCTTGCTCTGTTGCCTTCCCCCTAGGGGGTGAGTTAGTCCATGGGCTTGTACCCTTATCCCCTTGATTTGGGCTTTGATTGCTGTTATTGTGACCTGAGCCTCCCCTGGATATTGAGGGGAGCTTCCCCGTGGCTCTATGGGGTCTGCCCCCTGGTTAGTGGAGAAGAGCCCCCAGATCCGTTTATTCACTGTGATTCCGATCTGTGGTCAAGGCAGGTAGGATTGGAGGACACCCACTGGGAGAGAAGCCACTAAGGATTGCTCCTCTGGGGATATTCACCTTGGGGTGTGATCATGCGCTGTGTGAGTCTCATGTGACACCATGTTGGCACTGTCTTGGCCCCCCTTCAACCACAGGCATGCTGGCACATTGCTCTGGTGTGTCTCAGATGTTGATTCCTCTGGAACGCCAGCATAGATCCAGTGAACTAAGGTCCCAGGATTGTATTCACGGAGCTGGACCTGCTGTGGTGCTATGGGGGCAGCTCCGACTCTGGCCTGGCTCCACCCCCTAGTATACATCCCCACAAAGTCCACAGCTGCTAAAGCTACACCTCCCATGACTGGGGGAGCCCTGGTTGTCCATCCAGATGCTCTGTAGGGACTGAGTGGGCAAAGCCAGTTGCAGGTGTAAAAGCATCGTTTCTGCAACCGTGAAGAGAGACTTCAGTTTTTCTTCCTTAACCCTGGGGCTCAGCTGAGCTTTCAGCTCCTTCTCTGTGTGTGGGCCACCCACAGGTGTCTGCTCCAGAGGCTGCCCCAGAGCACAGGAGTCTGCTGATTTTGGAGGAGGTGCATGGGGGGAGGCTGTGGTTGGAGCTCAATAGAGCCCACCCGGGTGGTGGCCCTTCCTAGTGCTGGGGGAGGAGGGGCCAGCACAGGGGGAGAGGGGCCGCAGTGGTAGGCCTTCCCTTTGGGCATCACTCAACTGTGGCATTCTGCTCTCTGGTGGTTCAGGCTTCCTCCACAAGCATTCTTGTTTATAGAGCTCCTTCCTTACCTCCGTCCCCTCAGGATGTCTCCTCACAGCCCACAGCACTCCTCTGCCTGGGTCTGCTCTCCAGACCCCACATTCCAGCACCCAGCCTTTGTCTGAAGCAGTGGACACCCTCTCAGGCTGGGTGGGCAGGGCTGGCATCAGTACCCTGTGTACAGGTCTCACTCTTTCCTGCGGCCACAGACTGTTGCCGTGGTCTCTTCCCACAGAGAATGAGGCTCCCCTTCTGTCCCAGCTGAGCTCACACCAGCCCCAGTAGATAAGAAAACTTTCATTTGGTATCTTGCAGCTGTGTCTTCTCACAACACCCGTGCTTTGATGTCAAAGAATCCAAGATTAGAAAATGTAATCCAAAAGGCAAACCTAGGAATATGTGAAAGAGCTCACCTTGGAAATGAACATTTAATGAAAGACCAGGAATATACAGGGGTATGTGAAAGACCTAGAAGATGTTTAAATGAACAGAAAGAAACCGAGACAGTTTCACACAATGCGCACATTACTGCCCAAAGAAATGAGCAATGTGAGTCAAACTGCAGAAAACATCCATTTCAGTTATCCACATCTACAGAGAAGTGTATCTCTTCAAGCAAAGGCTTAAATCATTTTTTGAAACATACACGTTCTCTGAAGGGAAATGTGGAAAATCTAGAAAGTCATCCAGTCTCTACTGCAAATAACCATGCAAACCACTCTGAACACAGGCTTCAATTACACATACATTCAAGCACGTCTGAAAACCAGAAATTTAAAAATGATTGGGAATATAATCAGTTTGAGGGTTCTGTGAGCAAGGGGTCATTATTCTTCCACCAACAGACAGTTTTTCTCTGTTCCAAAATGTTTAATGTTGATAATAATGGAAGAGAGTTAATCCCACCATCATTATTCAATACACATCATGATACAGTTAATATGGAACAACTTCTCACGTGTAATAACATGAGTCAGCCATTAAGTAAGAGCTCTACCCCCAATAATTACAAGAATATTTACAATGGAGTGAGAAGCCATTCATGCAATGAAACTGGGTGTAAAACTGAACAAGACTCTAACCCTATGAAACATCAGAGACCTCAGTCTTCAGACAAAGATTCTAAAAATAGTACATGGAGGAATATCTTTTATCAAACATCAGGTCTTCCACTAAATCAGAGTATACATACTGGAGAGAAGACTTACAATTTTAAATATGGTGATGTTTCTAATCTCTCTTCAAATCTCACTCATCAGCACAGTATTCAGAATCCACAGAAATGTTGCAAGTGTAAGAAATGTGAGAAAGCCTTTACTAAGTCATCCAGTCTAAGTAGACACAGGAAAATTCATTCAGGATGGAAACCTTTCAAATGTACAGAGTGTGACAACACCTCTAATCAGAATTCAGAGCTTAGTCAAGATCAGCAAATCCACACTGGCAAGAAACTTTATGAATGTGAAGAATGTAGAAAAGCTTTTAGGTCTTACTCAAACATTAGTCGACATCAGCGAATTCACACTGGGGAGAAACATAAATGTACGAAGTGTGGCAAAGCCTTTAATCAGAAGTCACATCTTACTGAACACCAGAGAATTCATACTGGAGAGAAGCCTTATCAATGTAAAGGATGCGGAAAAGCCTTCATTCACTACTCAAGTCTTAGTAAACACCGGCGAATTCATACTGGAGAGAAGCCTTATAAATGTAAGGATTGTGGCAAAGCATTTAGACAGCACTATTGTCTTATTAAACATCAAGTAATCCATACTGGAGAGAAAACTTATAAATGTAAAGAATGTGGAAAAGCCTTCAGTCACTACTCATCTCTTACTCATCACCTGCGCATTCATACTGGGGAGAGGCCTTATAAATGTAAGGATTGTGGCAAGGACTTTAGCAAGCACTCAGGTCTTACTTACCATCAGAAAATTCATACTGGAGAGAAGCCTTATACATGTAAAGAATGCGGAAAAGTCTTCAGTCAACATTCAAGTCTTATTCGCCACTTGCAAATTCATACTGGAAAGAAACCTTATAAATGTAAGGACTGTGGCAAAGAATTTCACCAGGGCTCACGTCTTACTTACCATCAAAGAATTCATACTGGAGAGAAATCTTATAAATGTAAAGAATGCGGAAAAGCCTTGAGTACCTACTCATCTCTTACTCGACACCAGAGAATTCATACTGGAGAGAAGCCTTATGAATGTAAAGAATGCGGAAAAGCCTTTAGTCATTACTCAACTCTTACTCAACACCAGCGAATTCATACAGGGGAGAGGCCTTATAAATGTAAGGATTGTGGCAAAGACTTTAGCAGGCACTCAGATCTTACTTACCATCAGAGAATTCATACTGGAGAGAAGCCTTATAAATGTAAGGATTGTGGCAAAGCGTTTAGACAGCACTCGTGTCTTACAAAACATCAAGTAATCCATACTCAAGAGAAATCTTATAAATGTAAAGAATGCGGAAAAGCCTTCAGTCACCACTCAAGTCTTATTCACCACCAGCAAATTCATACTGGAGAGAAACCTTACAAATGTAAGGAAAGTGGCAAATGCTTTAATCACAGCTCTCACCTTAGACATCAGAGAGCATGTACTGGAGAGAAACCCTAGTAATAAGTGATGAAAGAGGTTTGTCCTAAACATACACTTCAGAAAATACAAGACCATTTATTTAAGAAAGATAAGGAATGACATAAGGAAAATGTAGAAAAGTATTAATCCCAGGGATGGGGGAGCCTGGTGGGCTGCCATCTATGGGGTCGCACAGAGTCAGACATGACTGAAGTGACTTAGCAGCAGCAAAAATGAAATCTAAATATATACCAGAAATTGCACACTAGAAACAGTGAAAGTCGCTCCGTCGTGTCTAACACTTTGCAACCCCATTGACTGTGTCCCTGGAATTCTCCAGGCGGGAATACTGGAGTAGGAGGCAGATTCTTTACCAACTGAGCTGTCAGGGAAGGCTGCACAATTGAAAGCATTTCAGAAAGTCGCTCCGTCGTGTCTAACACTTTGCAACCCCATTGACTGTGTCCCTGGAATTCTCCAGGCGGGAATACTGGAGTAGGAGGCAGATTCTTTACCAACTGAGCTGTCAGGGAAGGCTGCACAATTGAAAGCATTTCATCAATCCTGTTTTTTCAAGTTCCTCTTCAGAAGTATTGTAGATAGTAATCCATAGTTAAAACAGATAGAAAATTGATATGTTAGTATGGCTCACAAGAAGAAGGTTGGTATTTAGAAATGTACAATTATTAGCAATATTTTTTTTATATTGACATGATTTGTGATTATTTGAAACCCAAAATAAATGTTATTCAACCCTCAAATTATTCCATGCTGCAATGCTTCATTTCTAGTGTGTATGCAAAGTTAAGTTTTTGATGGTTGCTGTCTCAAAGAGGAGACAAGGCCTTCTATCCTAGGGAGACATCATTTATATTTATTCTCCATTGGAAGATTGAGGACACAGTAATGTACCATGTACATCTAAATGGAGGTGTTAGTCCTTCATGTCAAACATCCCCATAGGTCACCATGAGGTAAGCGTTCAGGGAGTAATTCCACACATTAAAGTAAGATGTACATTTTCAACAGTTATGTCATTTGCTTTTTAAGTAAAATACAATGACAGTTCACTGAAATCTTGATGTATCTTTATAATATCAATAGAAATCATGAATATATTAGTTGACATGTTTCGAATAAAGACATCTCTGATCCCCTAGAAATGTATGGAAACCCCTCCCAGAAAAGTCATGTAATTAGTGTATGTCTTGTTTCGTAAACGATTAACCTCCATTTTGTAACCATTGGAATCAAAGTTCTCAGATCATTGTATCAGAGGAATGAATATCAGTGTTTATGCTTGTAATCTATTTTATTCAGCTACACAATGGGTTGGAAAAGGTTTTATTCTGACTCTGTGATATGACATGTTAATAAAACTGGATGGTTTCTTGTGATGAAGTTGGTGTGTGATGAAGTGTCAACCTACCGACTTAAGGTTGAAGGGAAAATACCTAACAATAAACTCTTTGTTAGCACAGAGGGATGATATCTGTAACAATTATAGTTTCCATACTGCCTTTAAGCCTCAACTAATTGGATATTTCCCATCATTTCTCCATTGCATTTTTCCCTCTCTCTGTAACTGCTGGGACATTGTGATGGTTCTAAGAAGGACCATACAGAGTATTGCTGAGAGTTTACCTGAACTATTCCATGCTGTTGCTGCCTCAGCATCTGTCTGGGGAGCAGGCAGCCTGCAGGTCCTTGAACTCACACCAGCCAGTCCTGTGAACACCTGCACTAGAGGACCACCCACCTTGAGACCAGCAGTCTTGCTGAACCCCAGGGTCTACTGCACAGGCCCCCCTTCAGTGACACCCTCAGAGCTCACCAGATTCCTGCTCCTCTTGGTTTCAATGGACTGATCCACACTCACCTGGGGAGCGCACAGCACTTCACCCAAGGTCTCTTCTAAAGGCCTGAACCCCAAGTACTGGAGCTTTCTCTGCTTGGTCCTAACTTTGACCTAAGAAACTCCTGCCCTAGAACCTGCTCCCCTGAGAGGACTCAGGTGTGCTGAGTATGAGGGCTGAAGCTCAGCGCTTCTGAGTGTGGGGCTTGGGGGAGAAGCGTCAAAATAAACAGGGAACTTGCTGAAGACTCATTTCATGGCCCCTCTTCAGACCTGCAAATTATAACCTAGAGTGGGAACCTTACCTCGAGGGGCTCATCTTCACTGAAATGGTTCAGAAAGAACCCTGTAAGTGGTTTCAACCAGGTTTCCTATGAAGATCCTCCCACAGAGTTCTCTCTTGGTCCTGTGGGAGCGTCAGTGTGCTGTGTAGGAGGTGCTCCAGGGGACTCTATGTGCAGGCCTGGGTTAAGGACGTGGCTCCTGGTCCATCTGTGAGAGCTCAGGCCTGGCTTCAGTCTGAGGAGAGGCTGTAGGACTGGTGTAGCTGGATTTGGACCAAGAAAGTTAGTCAGCTCACATCATCTGTGTGAGCAGAAGGTTAGGAGCTCTCTCTGAGGAGAGAAAAATCAAGAAATAAGTTCACAGGCTGGTCTCCAGGTAGGAAGTAATTGTTCCTGAATCTCTCCTGAGACAGGAGAGGAGAGGTGGGTATTTTCAGCTTTTCAAGGTCCTTCTGTCTGTAGGTGAAGTAGTTGCAGGTTAAAGAGCTGTGCGGATGCCTTTGAAGGTATTTTTTCAATATGCAGAGATGTGTTTGCTGCATAACATTCTCAGAGAAGACAGCAGGAGGAAGAAGAGGAGGAAATGAAAGTTCTGTCCCGGGTCTGGGGCTGTGTCTGGTTTTCCCCCTGAAATGCTTGAACTGAGGGAACCTGCAAACCTTCAGTTCTCTGCTTCTAAGTTTTCTGACTGGGGAGATTGTTAACAACTTCCTCTTTTTTCCTTTTCTTATCATAGTGAGGACCGGCTCTTTAGATCACTTCTCCCTTGTGTCCCAGAACCTTGTCTCCCTGGTCTGTATCCTGGCTTTCTATAGAGCATGATGAATTCTCAACCTGAATAAGTGACATTCAACTGGTGAAAATGTTCCCTTTGTGAGAGATCAACATGGGGAGGCCTGAGATTCTCATTGGCATGTGGTTCAGTCTTGGGACCTTAGAGAAGTAGGGGGAATTAGTGATGAATTTACATATATATGCAACTTGAGACATTTAGGACAGGATTAAGAAATTGTCCTTATGAATAGAATTACCTCAGTGGTCCAGAATTCCACAGGAAGTTTGGGGAATAGAAGGAGAAAAGTATGAGAGACCTTTCTCTATATTGGTAAGAAGGACTCACTTTTGAGTGTAGTCTTAGGATACAGAACATGGAAGTTATATAAGAAGTGAATTTTGTGTAAAACTGATATTTTTCAGGATTCAGATCACTGCTAACATTTATCCCACTACAACTCACGTTCCCTGGTTCAGGTGCTTCTGCGATATTGTGAACTGTGATGTTCCTGCTTTTTGACTTTCATAAGGATTTTTGAAAGATTTAGTGAGGGATGTGTATAACCTGCCACAATTAATGTAGCAAACTTCGCCTTCTTAGTTCCGTTTGCTTTGGAAAATGAACTCTCACCTGTGTTTAGTAAGGTTCTTGCATTTTGGGAATGGAGGTTTTCACCACTCAAGCCCAGGTCTGATCATTTCCATTAATAATACACTCTGCACTCATTTTCCAGACAGAATTCTTATCACATCTTTGTATTTTCTACAATATTTACAAGAATGTTATTACTTGTGTATGTTTAACTGTTAAATCTAAAATACAATACAACACAAATGATAGAGATTTTCAAAGGAATAAAAGATTCAGAACCAAGAGCTCTAATTTTTGTCATTATGTGTTTTTGCACCCTAGTGTATTTTAAAAATACAGAATATTGCCACAAATAAATTATAAGATTTAAGAACAGAAATCTATTCCTGATTTTATAAACATGAATAATTTTTCTCCCTACTAGTGTATGTTTGTGTCCATGAAAATGTTAACAGTATATGACATTTTTTCTGTTTTTGATATTTTTGCCAGTGACCTCCACTGGTAAAACATCCGTTAGAGTCGTCTCTGTGTTCAGTTCAATTCAGCCACTCAGTCAGGTCTCTGTGTTGACTTAATTCTTTTTACATAAAATCGAGCTCAGATCCATTGAAGTAAATCCCAAGCCCTAGATTTTCTGAATATTTGATCAAATATTCCAAACAATTCCAAACAGCAATATTTTTTAATCTGAAATTATTTATGTGGCTCATTCAAGATTACAAAGTAAAAAACTGTTAGAAAGTCATATAGTTCAGAAATGGTCAAAAGGATTGCTTTCTCTGCTTACTAATCAATTAAACCTGTAAAAATCTGTGAAGCGCATAAAGTTCAGTAATAACTATGCTTTCGTACCTGGCTCTTTTCAGTTCAGTTCAGTCGCTCAGTTGTGTCCAACTCTTTGCGACCCCAGGGACTGCAGCACATCTGACAATCACCAACTCCCAGAGCTTACTCGACCATGTATCCATTGAGTCTGTGACATCATCCAACCATCTCAACCTTTGTTGTCCCGTTCTCCT
>SJYX01018692.1:172401-192694 GCA_006410675.1 Oreotragus oreotragus
GTCATGTATGGATGTGAGAGTTGGACTGTGAAGAAGGCTGAGCACTGAAGAATTGATGCGTTTGAACTGTGGTGTTGAAGAAGACTCTTGAGGGTCCCTTGGACTGCAAGGAGATCCAACCAGTCCATTCTGAAGGAGATCAGCCCTGGGATTTTTTTGGAAGGAATGATGCTAAAGCTGAAACTCCAGTACTTTGGCCACCTCATGTGAAGAGTTGACTCATTGGAAAAGACTCTGATGGTGGGAGGGATTGGGGGCAGGAGGAGAAGGGGATGACCGAGGATGAGATGGCTGGATGGCTCACGGACTCGATGGACATGAGTCTGAGTGAACTCCGGGAGTTGGTGATCGACAAGGAGGCCTTGCATGCTGTGATTCATGGGGTCGCAAAGAGTCAGACGTGACTGAACTGAACTGAACTGAACAAAAAGATATCAGTTGTATGCAAAATTCATTTTATATATACTTCCTCTGTTTTGTATCCTAACAGTGTGTTTAAGTAGTAAGCCTTAGCATTACAGAGGACAGTGTCTCCTAGTTTTCTTTTTATTTCTGCTCATTTTTTGAAACATTCTGGATCACTGAGTTGATTCAATATATAAGGGCATTTTCTAACTCCTAAAGACCTGAATTGTATTCACGTGTGAACTCATCATGGCATTTCCCCTACTTCCCGAAGATCCCAACACTGAACCACATCCCAGTGGGAATCCTGGATACCTGCCTCTCCGTGTTGATCTCTCAAAAGGGAAGATACTCACCAGCTGAAAGTCACTCATTCAGGTTGGGAATTCATCGTGTTCTATAGAAAGCCAGGAAACAGACAATGGAGAACAGGATCTGGGACACAAGGGAGAGATGGTGTAAAGAGCCGGTCTTCACTATGATAAGAAGAAAAGGGAAAAATAAGAAGTTGATAACAAACACCCCAGGCAGAAAAATTAGAAGCGGAGAACGAAAGGTTTGCGGATTCTCAGTCTAGGCATTTCAGGAGGAAAACCAGACACAGCCCCAGGCCCGGAATAGGACATGTGCCTGAGAAGCTGCCATTTCCTCCTCTTCTTCCTCCTGCTCTGTCTTCTTTGGGGATGTTATGTAGCAAACACACCTCTGCATCCTGAGAAAATACCTTCAAAGGCATCCGCACAGCTCTTTAACCTGCAACTACTTCACCTACAGACAGAAGGACTTGAAAAGCTGAAAAGACCCACCTCTCCTGTTCTGTCTCAGGAGAGATTCGGGAACAATCACCTCCTACCTGGAGACCAGCCTATGAACTTATTTCTTGATTGTTCTCTCCCCATAGAGAGCTCCTAATCCTCTGCTCACACAGATGATGTGAGCTGACTGACTTCCCTAGTGCAAATCCAGCTAGACCAACTCTGCAGCCTCTCCTCAGACTGAAGCTGGACCTCAGCTCTCACAGATGGACCAGGAGCCATGCCCTTAACCCGGGCCTCGCCTTGGAGTCCCCTGGAGCATTTCCTACACAGCACACTGATGCCCCCTCAGGACTAAGAGAGAGCTCTGTGGGGTGGGCACCAGGGAGGTCCTTTCCTAACACTGGTCACGTGACCCTGATGGGAAACAGATGGAAATCACTTGGCCAATAGTTCAGATTCTTTCTGAACCATTTCAGTGAATATGAACCCCTCGAGGTCAGGTCCCCACTCTAAGAAGTTATGAATCTGCAGGTCTGAGGTGGGCTCATTAAATACGTCTTTAGCAGGTTGTCTGTTCTGATGCTTCTTCCCCAAGACTCACACTCAGGAGCCCTGAGCTTGAGCCTTCTCACTCAGCACAGCTGAGACCTCTCAGGAGGGGAGGGTTTAGGGTGGGAATTTCTGAGGGAGGTCAGCCTAGAACCAGGCAGAGAAAGCTCCAGTACTTGGGGTCCAGGCCTTTCTAAGGGACCCTGGGTGAAGTGCAGTGGGCTCCCCAGGCTGCGTGTGGATCGGTCCATTCAAACCAGAGGAGCAGGATTCTGGTGAGCTCTGAGGGTGTCATTGAAGGGGGGCCTCTGAAGTAGACCCTGGGGCTCAGCAACACTGCTGATCTCAAGGAAGGGGGTCATCTAGTGGAGGCGCTCACAGGACTGGCTGGTGTGAGCTCAAGGACCTGCAGGCTGCCTGCTGCCTAGACAGACACTGAGGCAGCAACAGCATGGAGCAGTCAGGGAAGCTCTCAACAGTACTCTGTATGATCCTTCTTATTCGAACCATCACAGTGTCCCTGCAGTTACAGAGAGGGGGAAAAAGTACAATGGATAAATGATGGGAAATACATGATCAAATTATATGGGGCTTAAGGGCAGTAACAGATGTCATCCCACTGTGCTACCTAATAGTTCTCTGTTATGTATTCTTCCCTGCAACCTGAAATAAGGTGGGAGAGGTTAATGTCCGTGGTAGATAAACACTTCATGCATTACACAGCAACTGTATCACCAGAAACCATTCAGTTTTATTGATTAATATGTATGAATATCACACGTAGTCAGAATGAAAACTTTTACGATTCACTGAGTGATCCTTGATTAGAATACAGATTACAAGCATAGACAACGATATTCATTTTTCTGATAGAATGGTCTGAGAGTTGCGCTTTTTGTGGTTACAAAAGGAAGGCTAATCATTTAATAAACAAGGCATAATTACATGATTTTTCTGGGAAGGGTTTCCCATACTTTTCCAGGGTATCAGAGAAGTCTTTATTTTAAACATGTCAATTAAGATTCATGACTTCTGTTGATATTATAAAAATACATCAAAATTTCAGTGAACTGTCATTGTATTATCCTTAAAAAGCAAGTGACATTGAAAATTTAGAACAAACCTCTGTCTGACTTTAATATGTGGAATTATTCCCTGAACACTTACATCATGGTGACCTACAGGGTTGTTTGAGACCAATGACAAACACTTCCATTTAGGTGTTCAGTGTACACGTTATATTACTACGTCCTTAACGTCCTTAAAGGAGAATAAATACCAATGGTTCCTAGCTCAGATAGAAGGGATTCTCTTATCACTGAGTCAGCAACCATCAAAAACTTGAGTTCACATACACAGTAGACACAAACCATAACATGTAGTANTGAATCCTAGTCACTCAGTCACGCCCCACTCTTTGTGACCCCATGGACTATAGCCTGCCAGGTTCCTCTCTCCATACGATTCCACAGGCAAGAATACTGGAGTGGGTTGCCATTCCCTTCTCCAGGGGATCTTCCCAACCTAGGGATTGAATCCAGGTCACCCGCATTGCAGACAGATGCTTTACCATCTGAGCCACCAGGGAAGCCCACGTGGCTTTGTGGATCATATGTCATCCTGTTTTCTTCAGGTTAGAAATGTGCTAGAGCATATTACTATGTAAAAAAGTATATTATTGTATACCATCAGACACTCTTCTCATTGAAAAACCAGTTCTCTGTACTTGCTGTTTTCAACTTGGGTCACATTAGGAAGTCTTCCCACAGTCACGTGGCATCTGTCCTTTGTATTTCAGGGGCAGTTGACATTCCAGGATGTGGCCATAGACTTTATTCAAGAGTGAGAGAGTCAATTCCTAGGCAGCTTAATAAGAAGTCCGGGGGTCCCCAAAGAGAGAAGGGTCTGGAATTCTCAAGGTGAAGGAAAGGGCAAACTTTTTGTCTCCATTCCTTAAGTAAGTAAGTAAGTAAAGTCACTCAGTCATGTCCGACTCTTTGTGACCCCGTGGACTGCAGCCCACCAAGCTCCTCAGTCCATGGGATTCTCCAAGCAAGAATACTGGAGTGGGTTGCCATTTCCTTCTCCATNTAATCACCAACCACTAAAGTTGATAAGCTACGTGGTGCTAGTCTCGTTTTGTACCGTGTGCTCAGTTGCTTCAGTTGTGTCCGACTCTTTGCCCGCCAGGCTCCTCTATCCAGGGGATTATCCAGGCAAGAATACTGGAGTGGGTTGCCAAGCCTTTTTGCAGGGAATCTTCCCGACCCAGGGTTCTAACCGCACCTCCTATGTCTCCTGCATTGCATTTTATGTGTTCTTATTTTATACATTCTCATTTTATATGTTGGAAATTGAGGTATAGAGATTTAGCAAGTCCTGGGATGGACACCGAATCTGTCAAACTCAATTCCCATACTGTTAGCCTCAGTCACCTTTATCACCACCTGTTAACCTGAGTTGGCCTGATCAGTTTAACCTGTAGCCTGTTACTGAGCTGGCTCCCTTATAAAACCATCTATGACTTTCTAATGACTATATCCAGTGGGCAGCTTTCAGTTCTTTGGTGACTCAACCAAGCTCTCCTTCCTTCCTTCTGCACCGATTAGCATGAGGGATCTTTGATCCTCCAGGGATGGGATCTGTGCACCCTGCAGTAGAAGTCTTAATCACCGGACTGCCAGGGACGTCCCCATCTCTCTGATTCTTAAAAGTCCTCTCCTTGAGCTTCTGTGACCACACATGCCTCTGTGTTTCCCCCAATTATGTATCTGTCCTCTTCCTCTTTCCTTCATTTAAATGTTGTCCACAAAGTCCTTTCCTTCTCCAAGGAATGTCTTTCTCCTCAGTTATCATCACAGTAAACATTGCTTAACTCCTTGAGATGGATGGAGGCCCCTTCTATGTGTTCCCAGGATATTTTGTGCTTCCGGTATAGTGGCATTCAGCACCCTGGGCTGACAGTGGCAATGAACTTGACTCTCATTTTTAGAGGCCCTGAGCTTGAGGATGGAGGCCCGAGTGTTTTTGCCCCACACTGAACAGAAGTAGATTTCCAAGCAAACAGTATCACCACTGATGAGACTGTAACGCCGCACCCCGGGGGCCATGATGGGCCACCCCTCCTCTCCCTCCCGCCGGCGGGGGAAGTCCCTAACGGAAGGAGCCTCCCAGATGCCGGGGACCAATGACAGCACACTTCACTAGCTAAAGCTGCCCCAGCCCAGCCACATAGAAGGACCTGTCAGCCCGCGACGCCTCAGCCTGGCGACCTACCCGAACCCCCGTCCATCTAGCCTGACCACCCCTCATAATGAACGTGTAAAAACCACCCCCAACACAGTCCGGGCGCGGACTTCCTCGACCTGCCTCGTTCGGGTCCGGGGAACCCCGCCCGGGAGCGCTTTGTCATTAAAAAGCCTGTTAGACACTCTTTTGGTGTCTTGGTCTTTTACCTAACAGAGACTTCCCTGGTTGAACTGCTGGGAGAAATAGGCAAATCCATAATAATGGTCAAAGGATTTAATAATCTCTCATTCAGTGACAGAACAATAAATAGGCAGAAAATCAGCAAGGACATAGTAGACTTGAGCAATAATATCAATAACTTGTCCTGATTAACATTTACAGAACACTTTATATGTTCTGTTACAGCATACATGTTTTTCTTAAATGAATATGAAACATTTACCTAGACTGATAGTGTGTGTGTGCTAAGTTGCTCATTCGTGTTAGTCTTTGTCCCTGTGGACCGTAGCTTGCCAGGTTCCTCTGTCCATGGGATTTTCCAGGCAAGGATACTGGTGTGGGTTGCCATTTTCTCCTCCAGGGAGACGGATTTATTCTGGGACAGTAAACAAGACTCAATAAATTTAAAAGAATTCAAGTCATATAAAGTATTTCTATGACCACGATAGAATTAAATTGCAATCAAGAGAAATCCTTGGAAAATCCCCAATTTTTTGGAAACAAAACACTTTTAAGTAAGTAATGGATTAAAGAATAAACCACAAGAAAAATTAGAAAGTATTTTTAACTGAGTGAAGGTGAAAACATAATAGAACTTAAGGGATTCCGCTAAAGAAGTATTTGGGGGAAATTTATAGCACTGAATGCTTATCTTAGAAAAGAAGAAAGGATTAGAATTATGACCTCTGCTTCCACCTTAAGAAACGAAAGCGAAGAGAAAAACAACCCCAAATAAGCAAAATAAAGGAAGTAATCGAATTCAGAAAGGAAATCAATGAAATACAGAAATAAAAATCAAAGGAAAAGCTGGTTCTTTAAAAAGATAAATAAAATTGATAGACTTTCTAATCAGATTGATCAGGAAAAAAAGAGAAAGACACAAATTACTGATACCAGGATTGAGAGGGGTGCTATCTGTATAGATTTTACAGATACTAAAAGGACAATAAGAGAGTATCATGAACAATTTTATGCCAACAAATTATACATCTTCTAAGATGAGCAAGGCTAGGATATCTGCTTTTCCCACTTCTACTCAACATGGTGCTGGAGGTCCTGGCCAGGAGGCTAAGGCAAGGGAAGAAATTACAGATTGTAAAAGAAGAAATAAAGCTGTCTTTGCTCACAGTCAGCATTATTGTCTATATAAATACTACTAAGTGCTTCCCTGGTGGCTCAGTAGGTAAAGAATCCACCTGCAGTGCAGGAGACCCAGGTTCAATCCCTGGGTCAGGAAGATCCCCTGGAGAAGGAAATGGCAACCCATTCCACTATTTTTGCTTGGGAAATCTCATAGAGGAACCTGGTGTGCCATATAGTCTTTGGAGGCACAGAGCTGGATATGACTGAGTGACTAAACCACCANTGCAGTGCAGGAGACCCAGGTTCAATCCCTGGGTCAGGAAGATCCCCTGGAGAAGGAAATGGCAACCCATTCCACTATTTTTGCTTGGGAAATCTCATAGAGGAACCTGGTGTGCCATATAGTCTTTGGAGGCACAGAGCTGGATATGACTGAGTGACTAAACCACCACCAAGGAATCCACAGGAAAGCCACTAGAACTAAGTGAGTTCAGCAGGTGTAGGATGGAAGGGCAGTATGCAAGAGAAACTACATTTTTAAATATTAGTAGTAAACAATTGGAAATCAAAAATTTTAAAATACTACTTCAGTTCAGTTCAGTCTCAGTTGTGTCTGATTCTTTGCAACCCCATGGACTGCAGCACGCCAGGCCTCCCTGTCCATCACCGACTCCCGGAGCTTGCTCAAACTCATGTCTGTCAAATCGGTGATGCCATCCAAATATCTCATCCTCTGCCTTTAATCTTTCCCAGCATCAGGATCTTTTCCAATGAGTCAGTTCTTTGCATCAGGTGGCCAGAGTATTAGAGTTTCAGCTTCAGAATCAGTCCTTCCAATGAATGTTCAGGACTGATTTCCTTTGGGATGGACTGGTTGGATCTCTCTGCAGTCCAAGGGACTCTCCAACACCACAGTTCAAAATCATGAATTCTTCGGCGCTCAGCTTTCTTTATGGTCCAACTCTCACATCCATACACGACTACTGGAAAAACCATAGCTCTGACTAGACGGACAAAGTAATGTCTCTGCTTTTTAATACACTGTCTTGGTTGGTCATAGCTTTTCTTCCAAGGAACACGTGTCTTTTAATTCCATGGCTGCAGTCACCATCTGCAGTGATTTTGGAGCCCAAGAAAATAAAGTCTGTCACTGTTTCCATTGTTTCCCCATCGATTTGCCATGAAGTGATGGGACCAGATGCCATGATCTTAGTTTTCTGAATGTTGAGTTTTAAGCCAGCTTTTCCACCCTCCTCTTTCACCTTCATCAAGAGGCTCTTTAGTTCCTCTTCACTTTCTGCCATAAGAGTGGTGACATCAAATGATAGGGAAGGAACACAACCCCACCCATCAACAGAAAATTGGATTAAAGATTTACTGAGCATGGTCCCCCCGATCAGAACAAGACCCAGTTCCCCCAAAGTCAGTCTCTCCCATCAGGAACTTCCATAAGCCTCTTATCCTTATCCATCAGAGGGCAGACAGAAAACCACAATCACAGAAAACTAATCAAACTGATCACATGGACCACAGCCTTGTCTAACTCAATGAAACTATGAGCCATCCCGTGTAGTGCCACTCAAGACGGATGGGTCATGGTGGAGAGTTCTGACAAAAATGTGGTCCACTGGAGAAGGGAATGGCAAACCACTTCGGTTTTCTTGCCTTGAGAACCCCATGAACAGTACGAAAAGGCAAAAAGATAGGACACTGAAAGATGAACTCCCCAGGTCAGGAGGTGTAAAAATATGCAAGACATTGCCAAGAGAAATTAAATATCTAAATAAATGGAGAGATATACCATATCTGTGAAGCAGAACACTCAATGCTTCTATGATGTCAATAAAAGGGAGAAGATTAATAAAGTACAAAGCTGGCTCTTTGAATAAGCTAACAGGCAAAATTGTGGCAAGGCTGATTAAGAACATAAAATGAAGGTAAAAGTAAACAACATAATGAATACAAATGGGAGATAACCACAAACACTGCCAAGATATCAAAACAATAAGAATATAATAGGTGTAATTTCATGGCAATACATTTGAAAAGTTAGGTGAAAGGAATAACTTCCTAGAAAAGAAAAGGTGTGTAAAACTGACCCAACGCAGAATAGAGAACATGAATAGACCAAGAAATATTTTTAAGATGACTCGGTATTAACTATCTCCATTTCTCCTCCAGACACAACTGATTATCCAGGTGGGAAATAACTGGACTTCTACTTCACACTGTATACAAAAATCAGTTCTAGGAAAATTGACTCACTTAAATGTTAAAAAGCAAAAATTTTAAACTTTCAGAAGAAAATATGGGGAAATATGAGGTAGTCAAGCATTTCTTTAAAAAGACCCAACAAGCACAAACCATAAAGGAAAACAAGTATGGATACATTTGACTTCATTAAAACATAAAATTTCTATGCACTCAAGATTCCATAAATAGGGTTAACGGTGGACGTGAAGAATCATACTGAAGTGATGGAAATGTCCTAAAACTGATTTATGATGAAGGTTGTACAACTTGATAAATTTACTAAAAATCTGTTGAATTGTGCACCCTAAGTGGGCAAATGACATATGTCAGATAAGCCCCAATAAAATTATGCCATTAAAAAATTAAAATATTCCATAAGTAAAGGAAACAATACATGACAGATTGGAAGAAGACTAAGGATTAGTATCCAGAATATGAAGAACACTTTTCCAAATCAACAAGGAAACCTGAAAGAAAAGTGGTTGGAGCACTTTTCTAGTTGTTAGATGAAATGCTCTTTTATTGATTCCTGGACTGTGTAACAAAACCGGTTAATCCACAAAACTTGAAAAGGTACTCAACATCACCAATAATTAGGGAAATGAATGTACAAATAAAAACGAGATGTTTTTTATTCATAGTGTTGGCAAAAAGTAAAAGTCTTAATATCCCTGTCCCTAGTGATCCAGTGTGTAAGACTCCATATTTCCACCACAGGGGGCACGAGTTCTAACATGGTGGGAACCAAAATCCCACATGCCGAGAGAGGCATGGCCAAAAGAACGTAAAGCAATGTATATCTGGTGGAAAAGGTAAAGCAGAGTGGTTTGGCAATATCTGGTAGATTTAAACACATAGCTGCCCTTCAACCTAGCAATTTCACTCCTTGAGAAAGTCTCCCTTGTGTACAGAAAGAACACATGCAGAGAATATTCATTGTGGTTCTTCATAAGCAGAGGAGACATCCAAGTAGGCATTTTTAGAAGAAAATGCATAAGTTGTAATTTAATCATGTGATGGAATTTTGTATACTGAAAATGAACAGAGGGAAAACTCAGCAGTGAACACAGGACTGGAAAATGTTAATTTTCATTCCAATCCCAAGGAAGAACAATGCCAAAGAATACTATCTTACAATTGTCCTCACTTCACATGCTAGCAAGGTGCTCAAAATCCTTCAAGCTAGGCTTCAGCAGTACATGAAGTGAGAACTTCCAAATGTACAAGCTGGGTTTCAAAGAGGCAGAGGAAACAGAGATCAAATTGCCAACATTCATTGGATCATGGAGAAAGCATGTCCCAGAAAAACGTCTACTTCTGCTTCATTGACTAAAGCCTTTGACTGTGTTCACAACAAGCTGTGGAAAAATTTTAGAGACGGAAGTCCCATACCTCCTTACCTGTCTCCTGAGAAACCTGTATGTGGGTTAGGAAGCAACAGTTAGAACCTTACATGGAACAACTGTTCAAAATTGGGAAAGGAATATGACAAGGCTGTATGTTGTCATCCTGCTTATTTAACTTCTGTGTAGAGTACAACATTTGAAATGCTGGGCTGGATGAGTCACAGACTGGAATCAAGATTGCTAAGAGAAATATCAACAACTTAAAATATGTGGAAGATACCACTCTAATGGCAGAAAGTGAAGAGGAACTAAAAAGCCTCTTGATGAGGGTTAAAGAGGAGAGTGAAAGAAGCTGGCTTAAAACTCAACAATCAGAAAACTAAGATCATGGGATCCAGTCCCACCACTTCATGGCAAATAGAAGGGGGGAGAATGGAAGTAGTGAAAGATTTTATCTTCTTGGACTCTGATCCAAAATTACTGCAGATGGTGACCGCAGCCATGAAATGAAAAGATGCTTGCTCCTTGGAAGGAAAGCTAAGACAAACCTAGACAGCATTTTTAAAAGCAGAGACATCACTTTGCAGACAAAGGTCTGTACAGTCAAAGCTATAGTTTTTCCAGTAGTCATGTCTGGATCTGAGAGGTGGTCCATACAGAAGGCTGAGCACTGAAGAATTGATTCTTTTGAATTGTGATGCTGGAAAAGACTTTTGAGAGTCCCTTGGACTGCAAAAAGATGAAACCAGTCAATTCTAAAGGAAATCAATCCTGAATATCTATTGGAAGCACTGTTGCTGAAGCTGAAGCTCCAAATCTTTGGCCACCTAATGTGAAGAGCTGACTCATTGGAAAAGACCCTGATGCTGGGAAAGATTGAAAGCAAAAGGAGAAGGGGTTGGTAGAGGATGAGATGGTTAGATACCATCATCAACTCAATGGACATGAATCTGAGCAACTCTGGGAGATAGCAGAGGACAGATGAGCCTGGTGCACTGCAGTCCATGGGGTCACAAAGAGTCGGACATGACTTAGCAGCAGAACAACAAATTCAACATGAAGAAATCTCTAAAAAGTGTTGATCAAAATAACAAGTTACCGAAGAACACGTGGAATATGACACCCTCTCTTACATTTTGTTACAGATAGAGAGTCACTTACTAGTGAAAGTGTAAAGAACTGCCCCAAATTTAGGATGGAAGTGGGGCAATGTAAGAACAACATGGTCCTACAGAGATACTTAGCTGTGTTTACAATGTTTCTTTTCCTGCGCTGGGTCGGGGTGGGGGCGGGGGGAGGTATGTGTGTGTGCCTACATTTTTCTCTTTTTGTAATCTGAAATATTTAAGTAACAAGAATGAGGCAAATCTGTGTATCCTGGTATAGAAACATTTCTAAGACATTTTATGAAGTTAAAAAGGTAACTTTCAGGGCTTCCCTGGTGGCTCAGTGGTAAAGGATCTGCCTGCCAATGCAGGAGACATGGGTTCGATCCCTGATCCGGGCAACTGCGACCCTACGCCACAACTACCAAGCCTCTGCACTAGGTAGAGCCTGGGAGCCGCAACTACTGAGCCCAGGGGCCATAGCTGTGGAAGCCCTTGAGCCCTGGAGCCCACGCTCTGCAATAAGAGAGGCCAGCTCGGTGAGAAGCTGGCACACCTCAGCTGGAGAGTAGCCCCCGTTCGCCACAGCTAGCGAAAACCATGTGTAGCAATGAAGACCCAGCCCAGCCCCAGATCAATTAAGAAATAATTGTTTCAATTAAAAAAAAAATGCTTAACCATAAAAAAATAATTGTTTTAAAGTAGTCACTTCTAGAAAAACGTTATAAACATGATCTCATTTACATAAACACAAATAAGCTATGAGTGTATATTTATATACATATGTCTTATATGCACCTATTAAAGAAGGGTACACTTAAACAATGGACATCTCTAGAGAAAAGAGGATGGGGGTGGGGTGTCGTGAGGGGAGATTACTGTGTTTTAATTTATAAAATGATTTTGAAGATTTCAATGAACCAGAAAATTCAGATACCAATGACCCAGGAATTCCAGTTCTAGGAACCTATCCTCACACTGAAGTCATTAAAGCAGGGCTTGTAATAGAGGAAATTGAGAAACAACCTACACATCCACCAACAGGCAGTGGTTAAATTATGTATCCATGCAGTGGAATGCTGGACTTCCCAGGTAACACGAAAAACAACCCACCTGTCAATGCAGGAGATGTAAGAAGCACAGGTTCAGTCCCAGGTTCAGGAAGATCCTTTGGAGGGTGTAGCAACCCACTCCAGTATTCTTGCCTGGAGAATCCCATGGACAGAGGAGTCTGGCAGACTACCATCCATAGAGTCGCAAAGAACTGGACTCGACTGAAGTGACTTAGCACACAGGCACAATAGAATGCATTGGAAGCCTGGAATCTTGCCACTGCACCATCAAGGAAGTCCTGTCCTGCCACTTACTTGGTGGAACACTCCAAGTACTCCCAGCCTCTCCTGATTTCCTAGAATGACCACGCAGAACTGCACCACGTGTGAGGCCCATGCAAGGCCTTGACCAAATTGCAAAATGGTAAGGAAATAAATGATTGTTCTTGTTGCAAACCTCTCAGTTTCAGGGGTTTTGTTTTGCTTTATTTCCGCAGTCTTTGACAGCCCAGGTAGTCAGCGGCACGTCTGGTTTGTCTCCCTGTTCCCAGGCCCAGCTCCAGGGCCCGGTACAAAAATAAGAGCTCAGTGAGTATTGAAGGAGTGAGTGAATGAATGGATGGTTGGATAGATGGATAGAAGAACAGGCGATGGAGGGATAAGTGAACTGTCTTGGGCCTGGTAACCTGCGGGTGGTAGGTTGTGGCAGAATCAGGGATCCCAAGAGTAACAGCTTTGTGGAGGATAAGGCAACAGTCTCTGCTGGGATTTTCATAAATGCAGGGTGCCTGCTAGGTCTAATTGGGGCAGCGTATTACAGGCAGTGCACTCACAGCTGTTCAAGTGAGATGATAACTGCAACCTGGAGATGTGGAAGCCTTTGCGGTGCAGGAGTTCCAGAGCCACACCATACCTGCCAGAACCACAGCGGCCGAAGTGATGCCTGGAGAGCCACCATTTCACTCAGCTCCAAATGTAAGTCTTGCATGATTGCAACTGTGGGAGGAGTGCCTGGAACATGGGGTTTTTACTGTTCCAGCCTCTGCAGTCCAGGAAGGCATCTGGGAGGAGGTGGCAACAGATGCTGAGTGAGCCAATCGGCTACACCCACTTCCACTTCTACTGGCTGCTCTGCCAAAGACCTTCCAAACTGGGCGTTTGGATTCCTGCACAATCTATATCCAGCCTGCCTCCCCCTTTCCACATGACCCACCTTGTATTGTGGCCGACTAACTTGTCCCATTTCCTGAAATATGCTTGTTCCTCAGACTAGCTGTCTCCTCTTTGACTGCTCTTTCTGTGAGATACTGTCTCCTATTTGCTCAGAAAACCCTTCTCACATACCCAGAGACACTTTCTAGCGTCAGCTAAGAATCTGAGTGAGTCTCTCCTTTGTCTTGGCACCAGTGGCATTGACCCAATGGGAACACAGTCTTGTGCCACCCTATGTTGTAATTGCTCCAATGTCTGTGATCTCCATCAGGGCAGGGCTCAGAATTTAAAAAAAAAAAAAAAAAGTACTGTACATGTGCTGTAAATTGCAAGGATAGTTATACAGCCCATTGCATGTTGGGCTCGGACTGTCTACCAGACACATGTTTAACCCTC
Source organism: Oreotragus oreotragus (assembly GCA_006410675.1). Taxonomy (NCBI): domain Eukaryota; kingdom Metazoa; phylum Chordata; class Mammalia; order Artiodactyla; family Bovidae; genus Oreotragus; species Oreotragus oreotragus. The sequence continues at coordinate 186,030 of SJYX01018692.1, forward strand.
AAAACAGTCCTGTGAGTCAGGTCCTATTCTCATGCCTATTTATAGATGAGGAAACTGAGGCACAGAAAAGTTAAGCAACTTGCCCAAGGTTTGCACAGCTAATAGGGGAAGACAAAATCAAGATTTAAAGCAGGCAGTGTGGGGACTTCACTGGTGGTCCAGTGGTTAAGAATCCACCTGCCAACGCAGGGGACACAGGTTTGATCCCTGGTCAGGGAACTAAGATCCCACATGCCTAGGGGCAACTAAGCCTGTGCGGCACAGCTACTGAAGCCTGTGAACCCTAGAGGCCGTGCTCTGCCACGAGAGAAGTCGCCGCAAGGAGAAGCCCAGGAGAAAGCCCCGGCACAGCGAGAAGGGCCCATGCGCCGTGACGAAGACCCAGCACAGCTAAAGATACATATATGCACTTAAAAAGGAGAGTTTCTACAAATAAGTGAAGCGGGCAGTGTGGCCCCACAGCCCCACTCTCACCCTCCGTACTTTGCAACATGTCCAGCTTCTCAATCCTGTAACAACTTGTTTCACTGATGAAAAAGCAGTGGCTCAGAGAGGGCAAGGAGCTTACCCTAAGTCACCCTGGAGAGTGGCTGAGGTGGGACTCTCTGGCTCCCTGACACACCTCAGCCCTCCTGTAAGCCACCAGGTCCCCCTGTCTGGCCCCAACTCCCTCAGCTTCTGTGATGAATCCACCCCCAATCCAAGCAGGGTCGGGGGGCTGTGTCCTTCCCAACAGTCTCTGGGCAAAGCCAGGGGACAGCCACCACTGAGTTAGACCACCTGGGTGTCCTAGGAGGGCGGAGCAGGGCTCGAAGTCCACGTCTCTGCCCACTGCAGGGGCCAGGCAGCCAGGTCTGAGGCCACATCAGGACTCAGCTTGGCCACCAGGGGCTCAGTGAAAGGGACACACAATGCAGAGGACAGGTCCAGGGACAGCACCTATTGCCCAGGTCTAGCACAGACAAAGAAAGGTGTGGCTTGGGCAATCAGCCGGCACTCAGCCCATCAACACACTTGTGTGGAACCTGTTCTGCGCCAGAGTAGGGCTCAGTGCTGGGAACTCAGTTGTGAGCAAAAAGACACCTTCCGCTCTCAGGAGCCTTCTTGCCCAGGGTAAGAAACCCAAGGCACATTCCTTTCCTCCTGCTTCTGCCTTGATCCTGTCTTCTTCCCGTTAGAAAAGATGGAGTTTCCCTCCTCCCATGGATTTTCATTCATGCAACAAGTATATACTGAGTCATCACCATTAGCCAGCCCTTGTTCTAAGTGTAGAGAATGAATTTGTGGACAAAAGAGATAAAAATCTCTGCCCTCCTGGAGCGTGCATTCAATAAAAGATGACAAACAAGGAAACACATAGTGAAGTGAGGACTTTGGGAAGTCCATAGGGGAGGGGAGAGGAGGACTTCCTTAGTGGTTCAGTGGCTAAGACTTTGAGCTCCCAACACAGGGGCTCTGGGTTTATTCCTAGTCAGGGAGCTAAATCCCACAAGCTGCAACTAAGAGTTAGCACATGTGTGTGTGTATGTGTGTGTGTGTGTGTGTTGTCATCTCAGTCAGGTCCAACTCTTTACAATCTTATGGACTATAGCTTGCCAGGCTCCTCTGTCCATGGGATTCTCCAGGCAAGAATACTGGAGTGGGTAGCCACGCCCCTTTCCAAGGATCTTCCCCGCCCTGGGATCAAACCAGCGCATCTTATGTCTCCTGAGGTAGCAGGTGTGTTCATTACCACCAGCACCACCAGGGAAGCCCAAGAGTTCAAATGTCACAACTAAAGATCCCACACAAAAAATATTTTTAAAAATTTTAAAAGGGTAGAGAAGGTGGAGCAGGTGAGGAGGATCCTGAGTGTTTGAAAGGTGGAGAGACAGTTCTGTCTGAGCTGGAGGTGGGTATAGATGTGGATTCAGGTAGATACAGGAGCAGGAAAAGAGAAGTGAGAAGCGGGGGAGAAGCTGGGATTAATTATCTCAGAAAGAGGGAACAGGAACTTTGTATTGAGCTGCAGCAGGAGTACCAGGAAGCATATGTGTCCAAAGAATTTTATGGCCCTCTGGCCCTGAGTTCAAAGTGAAACAACCTTCTGGTTATCTAAGTTGATTTCTACCCCCGCACAGGCACTGAGTTGGTGGAAGTGTTCAGCCAGGGATGGAACCTTCTGGGTGTGGCAGTTTGGGGACATGTCCATACATTCATGATACCTCTCATTTCAAGAGGTGGACCCTAATTCTCCTCCCCTTGAATGTAAGCCATACTCAGGGACTGGCTTGTAATGAACAGAATAAAATGAAGTAGAGGGTAGGAATGGCAGGAAGACACTCAAGCAGCCCAACAGGCAAGTCCAGGTGCTGAGGAACTGAGGCCCACAGCCATGGGAGTGACCCCTGGGAAAGGGGACTCCTCCAGACCCAGCCAGGCCTTCAGATGACTGCAGCTCTGGCCAGCTTCACTACAAATCTCACGAGACTATGAGTCAGACCCTCCTGGCTAAGTTGCTCCTGAATTCCTGACCCACAGAACAGTGAGATAAATTGCTTTTTAAAATTTTAAGCCATAGAGTCCTGGGATAATTTTTACACAACAGTTAACTCATACACCAGGTGTCATGGATAGATTAAGGAGCAGCTGAAGGGTGGGCTTCCTCTCAGCATATTCGAGAACCCAACTCCTGTCTGATGGCCCTGCTACCCCCAAGGGGCCTTCGGAGTTCCCTGCAAATCTTCTGCATTTGGCTGGAAGTCGAGGATATAGAAAGTGAGAGAGATCGTAAGAGACGGAGGTTTTCAAAGGCCATATCTGGTAATGAATAATAAAGAGTAATGAAAAGTGGGATGAGGAAGTGGCATATAAAATGGAGCCAAAAGAGGATTAGAGGGTAGGAAGGGAGAAAGGCATACAGATCAGTGGGAAGATCTCTGGCCTGCAAGTCTGTATTTTAGGAAGCAAAGAGAATCCCAGGGCGACTGGAGCTTGGGGAGAGAGGCTGAGAATGGCCGAAAAGGAGTCAGAGCAGGTGGGTGGGGCCTGATGTGCCAGATGGCGCAGGGGCCTCTCTGCAGGACTTGGGCTTTATCCAGGTCAGTAGGAAGACCCTGCAGGGTTTCAGCAGGAGATAGCTGTACAGATCTGCACGAGCACCAGCCTGGAGGAGCGAGGGGAGCTTCAGCTGGAGCAGGAAGAGTGGTCAGGAAGCTGATGCAACTGCTCAGGGAGTGATAAAGACAGCGGTGCTGGGCTAAGCAGGGTGGACAGGCTGAAGGTATGACGGGCCAGGAGGCAGTGTTTGACTAAGTGCGGGGGGTGGGGGGGAAGGACCTCAGAGGCCCCAGTCATCTTTAAATATTTATTTTATTATTTTTTTTTTTCCCTGTTTTGGCTGCACGGCAGTCATGTGGGATCTTAGTTCCCCGACCAGGGATCCAACCCACACTTCCTCCAGCGGACGTGTGGAGTCTTAATCTCTGAACCACCTGCCCCAGGTCTTCTTGTAGAAGGTAGAATCGTTCTTGAGGATGGGGCTTCCCAGAGACAGCAGATCTGCAGGCAGCATGTCAAGTTCAGTTTGTAGGATAATGAGATATTTGACATGTACAAAGTAATTGATGTCAAATATACATAAGCAAGGGCTTCCCCAGTGGCTCAGCGGTAAAGAATCCTCCTGCATTCGATCTCAGGGTGGGGAAGATGCCCTGGAAAAGGAAATGGCAACCTACTCCAGGATTCTTGCCTGGGAAATCCCACGGACACAGGAGCCCGGTGGGCTACAGTCTGTGGGGTCCCAAAAGAGTCGGACACGACTTAGGGACTAAACAACAACCATAACAAATACTTAAGCAACGGAGTGAAATCAGAATAAATGCCCAGCTCGAGAATCAGACTGTTAGCAACATGGCCAGTTCCGTTTCTCTCTCCCATCACACCTCCCTGTCTCCCACCCCAAGATACCATATTCCCAATTATATTATTTTTAAATATTAAATGGTTTTAAACTCATTACCTTGATTTTGTTTTTCTCATAAACCCAAGTGGTTATTTTATTGTAAATATGCTTGCAAAAATGTTCCAGTTAATCATTGAATGGATTTCAGTGCAGAACTGACTGCGCTCCAGATAAAGCTGCCAGTGTTTTGATCCCATCTCAACCACTGCCTCTCCTGTTGCTCTAGCCATTTGTCCCCCTCTGCCTTGTGGGGTCTTTATCACTGGGCACAGCATGCGCTTTTTCCCTCCTCTCATCTGTTAAAAGGGTAAATTACATTAATTTTCTTTTCCCTAACCTTGGATTTTTGGAAGGAATCCAACTTGTGCAGGGTGTCTTATCTTGTCTATATAGTACTGCTGCTGCTGCTAAGTCGCTTCAGTCGTGTCCGACTCTGTGCGACCCCATAGACGCAGCCCACCAGGCTCCCTGTCCCTGGGATTCTCCAGGCGAGAACACTGGAGTGGGTTGCCATTTCCTTCTATATATTACTAGGTTCAGTTTAATAATTTGCTTCGGTTTTTCACATCTGCGTTTATGAGCCTGTATTATGAGCATGAAAGTGAAAGTGTAAGTTAGTTGCACAGTTGTGTCCGACTCTCTGTGATTCCATGGACTGTCCTGCTCCTCCATCCATGGAATTCTCCAGGCAAGAGTACTGGAATGGGCTGCCATTTCCTTCTCCAGGGGATCTTCCCAACCTGGGGATTGAACCCAGGTCTCCCACATTGCAGGCAGATTCTTTACCAGCTAAACCACAAGGGAAGCCTGAAGTATGAGCATACTTGATGCCAAAATCTAAAAAGGACTGTGTAAGAAAAAAAATACTGCAGGCTCAAAAACACAGATGTAAAAAACCTAAGCAAATTATTAACCAAACTAGTAATATATAAACAAGGTAACACACTGTCCCCAAGTTGGATTTATTCCAAAACTTCAAGGTGAGGAATAGGAAAATTAATTAATGTAATTTATCCTTTAACAGATTAGATGCTACATTTATGACATGTGAGTGGGAAAGGTCCCTCTTTTTATATACTCTGGAAGAATTTGTACAAGATAGAAGTGTTTGTTCTTTGAATGTCTAGTTAATCTTCCATTGAGGCCTCTCCTTTGTGATAAGATTAAAAAATTTCTTTTATTGATGTATAGTTGATTTACAATGTTGTGTTTGTTAGTTACCGGTATACAGCAAAATGATTCAGTTATACCTATGTACACATTCTTTTTTCAAAATATTCTTTTCCATTATGGTTTAGCATAGGATATTGAATAGAGTCCTCTGTGCTACAGGAAGACCTTGTTGTTCAGCCATTCTACATCTTTGTGATAAAATTTTATCTACTGATTCAATTTAATAGTATAGGATTAATCAGCATTTTTGTTGTTGTTGTGTGAACTTTTCGTTGTGGCTCAAGGACTTAGTCACCCAGAGACATACAGGATCTTAGTTCCCTGACCAGGGACAGAACCCCCGACCCCTGCATGGAAAGGCAGACTCTCAACCACTGGACCACTAGGGAAGTCCCTAATCAGGATTAATATTCCTACTTGTTTTAGTTTTGCTGAGTTTTATTTTTGTATAGGGACATGTCTACTTTTATATAATTTAAATATATTAAAATTACATAAAACATGAAAGTTGGCATAAAGTTGTTTAGAACATCTTTGCATTTTTATTGTCTAACATATCTCACTTTTTATTTCTATTATTGTTAATTTGTGCCTTCTCTTTTAAAAATCACTCCGATTACAGCTTGCCAAAGGTTTGTCACTTTTATTGGTATCATTCAGTTCATTTCAGTTGCTCAGTCATGTCCAACTCTGTGACCCCATGGACTGCAGCATGCCAGGCTTCCTTGTCCATCACCAACTCCTGGAGCTTGCTCAAACTCATGCCCATCAAGTCAATGATACCATCCAGCCATCTCATCCGCTGTCATCTCCTTCTCCTCCCACCTTCAATCTTTCCCAGTATCAGGGTCTTTTCCAATGGGTTGGCTCTTTGCATGAGGTAGCCGAAGTATTGCAGCTTCAGCTTCAGCATCCAATGTATTCAGCTTCAGCTTCAGTCCTTCCAACGAATATTCAGGTTAATTTCCTTTAGGATTGACTGGTTTGATCTCCTTGCCATCCAAGGGACTCTCAAGAGTCTCCTCTAGCACCACAATACCAAAGCATCAGTTCTTCGGCACTCAGACTTCCTTATGGTCCAACTCAAATCCATGACTTCTGGAAAAACCATAGATTTGACTATATGAAACTTTGTTGGCAAAGTAATGTCTTTGCTTTTTAATATGCTGTCTAGGTTTGTCATAGCTTTCCTTTCAAGGATCAAATGTCTTTTAATTTCATATTAAAAAGAAAATAAAGTAAGGTTGAAGTTGCAAAGTCTTCTACCATCTAGGTTCAGAAATCACACGACGTTGTTTCCACAATGTCGCGTTGTTATACACGTCAGCCTTATTCCATGAATACCAGGCTCATTTGAAGGCCACTTGGGAGGCCAGCTACCAGAACTGTCCTGTCTCCTCGGTCTTCTCTATTTGGAACAATTTCTCATGTTTCTTTTTCTTCTATGAACTTGAAACTTGTGAAAAGTACTGGCCAGTTATTTTGTAGAAGATTTATCTGATGCTTTCTAATGCTTCAGTTCAGTTCAGTTCAGTCGCTCAGTCGTGTC